>SAYR01012609.1:4391095-4500622 GCA_004382745.1 Argopecten irradians irradians
GATTCACTACAAAACGTTTTGATCTGCTGGTCTTTCTATAGTTTGAAGATTCAGAGTATCAGTAAAATGTATCTTTATACTCTTGGTGTGAATGATATGTTTTAATATGTAATCCTGAGTTTCTAAGTAAGGAGGACATAATCTCGGTAATTCTTAGTAAAAACTTATGGTCTGTTGGCTATGGTATCTGATGTTGTCAGACAAGTAAACAAAGTTACGAGATTGTTTTAATTCCATTCATATCTTATTTGTAATCTTTTACAGTTTACCTTCATATAAAGAATCATCTTGATCTGGCCTTTCTTACACAGGTAAATTTCATAGATATCAGCGTGGAAGTTTGATTGATTCACAATGTTTTAGGTTTTGGTCATTTTTGGAAGTTACAGGTTTTTGATGGGGAATGGAAACCTGGCTCCAATTTCTCGAAACAAAAGTGCAGACTTCAGTCAAAACTTAGTTTTTCTCCTTATGTAAACATAAACTTTAGACTTATACTCCGGAAAATACGGCAAGTCAATTTTGGACTTAAGTTTTTTCGAGAAATCAGGGCCAGAGTTCCTAGAAAAAAATACCAACCAATAATAAGGGCCTGGTGGTATTAATTGCTCCAAATGGATCTTAAAACTTGGCTCAGAATTGAAGAGCTTATGGTGTAATCTATGACATCATAATCACATGACCACCTCATCTCTAAACCTCAGGAGAGCAAGAAATGTAAACCAACATTCTTTCGTGTGTGATTTACTTAAGAAAATTTCACGATCCAAGTTAAGTTGTGAAAGTTTATCTCCACAAATTAAATTCACATCTTAATCATAGGAATTTCCTGTCAATTTTAAATCCGCGAATGTTAATCTTCACAAACTTTTTCTGAAATGGAAATGGGCGGGATTTAGTAGCCATGAAATTAGAAAGTTGGTTTACAGCATGTACTCACATTTGAACTTTATCTATAAATATTCTCACTAAAATTGGAGTATTGCATAAATGAATTTCCATTTAAATGAAATTGATTATTACCTGATATTTTTCTATACAAGGTGTATTGGACATTTTAGAATTTTGCAACACTTTCTTCAGCGTCTACAAGATTTGGTTTTCACTTTGATTTTACACTTTGTTATTTGCAGACTACAACTAAACAGAACATGTACAGGAAAATGAATGAGGATAGGAACAGATACTTGAAAAGATTTCCTCTCCCTCTGAAGGAGTTGTACCAAGGAGCAATGCAAACAGAAGAAATAGGTACATTGTAATTAGTATGTCACTATCCTGGACTATAGATTTAGGTTTGTCACAGACACCTTCTTCATCTGTCTCACTTCATCTGTTTACAGGTACAATGGGTTTTGCGTTACTGAATGTTGTTACCAATTCTATAAGGTAATGTAACTTTCTCCCTATCTTCTGGGGCTGCGGTGGCCAAGTGGTGAAGATGTCCAGACATATTACAAATAAGCCCTCCACCTCTAGGGATGCGGGTCCGAATCCCATATGGGGCAGTTGCCAGGCACTGACCTCTGGTTGGTGGTTTTTCTTCGGGTACTCCGGCTTTCCTTCACCAACAAACCTAGCACGTCCTTACGTGACGGTGGCTGTTAAAAGGAGAGGTGTAATTTACCCCTTTGTTACAAAACAATTAAACATTTACTCCTGCTAAATCACTTTGAGGGATTTCAATGAAACTTGATAGCAAGAATCCTTCTGAAAAAGTATAGATGTACATACTCTTTATCGGAACAAGATACCTTCACCTTTTTAGCTCACCTGGCCCGAAGGGCCGGTGAGCTTATGTCATGGCGCGGCGTCCGTCGTCCGTCCGTCGTCCGTCCGTCCGTCAACATTTCCTTAAAATCGCTACTAGTCATAGAGTTCTGCATGGATTGTAACCAAATTTGGCCACAAGCATCCTTGGGGGAGGGGGAACAGAATTTGTATAAATTTTGGCTCTGACCCCCCGGGGGCAGGAGGGGCGGGGCCCAATACAGGAAATAGAGGTAAATTCTTTAAATCGCTACTTGTCCTAGAGTTCTGCATGGATTGTAACCAAAATTAGCCACAAACATCCTTGGGGATGGGGGAACAGAACTTGTATAAATTTTTGCTCTGACCCCCGGGGGCAGGAGGGGCGGGGCCAATAGGGAAATAGAGGTATAATTCTTTAAATCGCTACTTGTCCTAGAGTTCTGCATGGATTGTAACCAAATTTGGCCACAAACATCCTTGGGGGAAGGGGAACAGAACTTGTATAAATTTTGGCTCTGACCCCCGGGGGCAGGAGGGGGGCCCAATAGGGGAAATAGAGGTAAATTCTCTAAATCGCTACTTGTCATAGAGTTCTACATGGATTGTAACCAAATTTGGCCACAAACATCCTTGGGGGAAGGGAACAGAACTTGTATAAATTTTGGCTCTGACCCCCCGGGGGCAGGAGGGGCGGGGCCCAATAGGGGAAATAGAGGTAAATCCTTTAAATCGCTACTTGTCATAGAGTTCTGCATGGATTGTAACCAAATTTGGCCACAAACATCCTTGGGGGAAGGGGAACAGAACTTGTATAAATTTTGGCTCTGACCCCCCGGGGGCAGGAGGGGCGGGGCCCAATAGGGGAAATAGAGGTAAATCCTTTAAATCGCTACTTGTCATAGAGTTCTGCATGGATTGTAACCAAATTTGGCCACAAACATCCTTGGGGGAAGGGGAACAGAACTTGTATAAATTTTGGCTCTGACCCCCCGGGGGCAGGAGGGGCGGGGCCCAATAGGGGAAATAGAGGTAAATCCTTTAAATCGCTACTTGTCATAGAGTTCTGCATGGATTGTAACCAAATTTGGCCACAAACATCCTTGGGGGAAGGGGAACAGAACTTGTATAAATTTTGGCTCTGACCCCCCGGGGGCAGGAGGGGCGGGGCCCAATAGGGGAAATAGAGGTAAATCCTTTAAATCGCTACTTGTCATAGAGTTCTGCATGGATTGTAACCAAATTTTGCCACAAACATCCTTGGGGGAAGGGGAACAGAACTTGTATAAATTTTGGCTCTGACTCCCCGGGGGCAGGAGGGGCGGGGCCGAAAAGGGGAAATAGAGGTAATTCTTTAAATCGCTACTAGTCATAGAGTTCTACATGGATTGTAACCAAATTTGGCCACAAACATCCTTGGGGGAAAGGGAACAGAACTTGTATAAATTTTGGCTCTGGCCCCCCGGGGTCTGGAGGGATGGGGCCCAATAGGGGAAATAGAGGTAAATTCTTTAAATCGCTACTAGTCATAGAGTTCTGCATGGAATGTAACCAAATTTAGCCAGAAATATCCTTGGGAGAATAAGAACTGAGTTTGTATAAATTTTGGCACTGGTCCCGGAGGGCAGGAGGGGCGGGGCCCAATAGGGGAATTATAGGTAAATCCTATAAATCGGTACTTGTCCTAGAGTCCTGCATGGATTGTAACCAAATTTGGCCATAAACATCCTTGGGGGTAGGAGAACAGAACTTGTATAAATTTTGGCTCTGACCCTCCGGGGACAGGAGGGGGGGGGGCCCAATAGGGGAAATAGAGGTAAATTCTATTAATCGCTACTTGTCCTAGAGTTCTGCATGGATTGTAACCAAATTTGGCCACAAACATCCTTAGGAAAAGGGGAACAGAACTTGTATAAATTTAGGCTCTGATCCCCCGGGGGCAGGAGGGGCGGGACCCAATAGGGGAAATAGAGGTTAATCCTTTAAATCGCTTCTAGTCATAGAGTTCTGCATGTATTGTAACCAAATTTTGCCACAAACACCCTGGGTGGAAGGGGAACAGAACTTGTATAAATTTTTGCTCTGACACCCTGGGGACAGGAGAGGTGGGGCCCAATAGAGGAAATAGAGGTAAATCCTTTAAATCGCTACTAGTCATAGAGTTCTGCATGGAATGTAACCAAAATTGGCCACAAAAATTCTTGGGGGAAGGGGAACAGAACTTGTATAAATTTTGGCTCTGGCCCCCCGGGGGCAGAACGGGTGGGGCCCAAGAGGGGAAATAGAGGTAAATCCTAAAAATCGCTACTTGTCCTAGAGTTTTGCTTGGATTGTGACCAAATCTGGCCATAAACATCTTAGGGGGAAGGAGAACAGAACTTTGGCTCTGACCCCCTGGGGGCAAGAGGAGTGGGGCCCAATAGGGGACTTAGAGGTTAATATTAAAATTCCTTCAGAAAAGAAACAATGAACCTGTATTCAGAACATTACTTGGCATTACAAACCAGGTGAGCGATACAGGCCCTCTGAGCCTCTTGTTTAGAGTTAGACCCCTTTGTTACGAGTTAATTGACCTCCAAAACCACAGCTGTAGTTTTGCTGTGTTTTTTTCTCTTAATTAAAAAGGATGGGAAAGAACTGAAAATCATAACTTGTATTTTTCTTAAAACAAAAACAAAGAAGCTTAAATGGGGCATTTATTGTTCATGGTAACAAAAGTACAGAACACCAGTGATGCTGTTGTTAAGAGTTAACAAAGTGGCATAAACCAGTCAATATAAGCTCATTGGACAGCTTCAACCAATAAATACATTTCAGATCTATAAAGATGTGTTAATAAAAGACTATAGTATTTCTTGTGTAAACAGTTAAGGTATCACCAGGTATGCATTAGCACTAAATATCAGTTTTCTTGTTAACTATTTACCACTGATAGTAACAAGTAATGGTTTGATTGAATTAGGATGCAATAGAGTTGATATATTATGTTAAATACATATATGTATTGAACTATTTCTTGCCTTTATCATTGCTTGTGATGGGAATAGCTAATACATATATTTATTGAACTATTTCTTACTTGTAGGGAACTCCTTGCTTGTGGTAGGAATAGTTGACAGATTATCTCTGCGCTATTTACCCAGGCAAGTCTATCAACACACAGGCATGCTAGGTTTGGAGAATGTGGAGATGTTTCTACTGATGGCCATAGATGATGTGATTGTAAGTTAATGATTGGTTGTGATTGTCACACCTGAATGGAGTACAGATTATTTCATAGTATGATTGCAATTGGGAATTGGCAACAGGCAATGCCTATATTAGCCCTCTCCTGGAATGTTATACCTGAATGGACTATTTCATTTTTAATAGCAGATTCTTATTTAGATTCTCTTTTCTCAGATTGCACATATCTGATATGTTGATTTATCAAAATCTATTTCTTTAAACCAATAAAGAAACCAACAGTTTTCATATTTTTGGTTTGCTTTTAATTTGATGTAAGTGCCTTAAAAGGAGGCTTATTGGGTTGAATACGGTGACAAGTTAAAGGTTACACTGCTCAATCATTAGAAAGAATAGAGCTATTGTAATAAGTACATATTAACAAAATATGAACAAAATTTCATAAAAGAATCAATAATGTCAATTTTGTTTGTAATTTTGCTGAAAATATCTATTTAGAGTGCAATATATAATGTATAGAATATTGTGAAATTCTTAACATTGTTAAATTTCAGAGATTAATGAAAAAGAAAAGCTTACAGAACTATCAAGTGATGTTGCATACTATTTTTACAATAAAATGTTTAATAAAGGTAAGTTATTTAGACTCTTAATTTTTAACTGATGAATGTTAAAGCAATTGGCAACCGTGTTTGCTGATAATAAACCATGCAATAACCAGGGCCCAGTTAGGTGACTAAGCTTATGCATGTCAACATTATCATGTTCAAGTGCTAATAATTTCTGGTATAACTAGTTTTAGAAAACTACTTTCTATCGTTCATGGTGACCTATTGTGATAGTCTTTTGTCCATCATCTTATATTGCCCTTTAACTTTTTATTGTGAACATGATATCTTGAATAAATATTCACCAAGCTTAATAAAACTTAGTATACTAACTATAGTAATATGTTGGACAAGTTTAAAAAGTAAAATTATCGGACAGTTATATGTATTTCCTTTTTGTACTAAGGTAAATACTATTGGATATTGTGAATACAATATCTTGAATTAACATTCACTGGGCTTAATGAGACTTTGTAGGCAGTCTAATATCTTGGTAGAGTTTTGACATGGAGATAGTCTGACTATAAGATACAGAGTTATTGCTGTTTGTAATGATCATTTTTTTACTTTGTCAACACTAAAACTTTAGTAGACACTCACTAATGCTCGATGAGACTTTTTGCTGCCAAACATCTATAACATCTTAGAAGAGTTTGAAAATAGAAATAGTTTGTCAGTAATTTAGGAAACTATGATACAGTCCATATGATAGCTTTGTATCATATGTCATGATCAGGTGACCATTAAGACCCATATGCCTCTCGTAATTAGCTTTTCATCCATGTAGCATATCATAAAGATGATATACTTACAGGTTCAGCAGAAATGGACGAATGAGACTTATTAATAATTAAGTGATCAGAATTTGCAAAAACTTTACTGCGAAACAATAGTGAAAATGATAATGAATTTCTCCAAATCTCAGATGACCTAGTAGTTAAATATAAAAACAGTCTTCTGATTTTAAACAAGCATTTTAATAAGTGTATTAAGTTGATAATTTTTAACAAAGGTAATGAAATAAGATCCATCAAAAAATGGAATGAAAAATTTATTCTAAATTGGAATGCAACCTGGCTCTCTTTAAATGATAAAATAATCGATAGAAAAATCAAGGATTTTCAATGGAGAAGTTAATTATCATAGATTTTTAACGACCGATTTTAACAACCGAGTATAAACTTAAATTAATGCAAAAATCAAATGCTCTATGTAATCTATGTAAGAACGAAGAAGAAACACAATATAACCTCTTTAGCAATTGTTTTTTCAATGAATCAATTTGGAACAAAATGGAAAAATTAATTAACGAATTTGCAACAAGCAATATTAATGAACAAAACTATATCAATCCATACGAAAAAGAAAGAATTTTCGGAATCTCTAATTATGTGGATCATATAAATAAATGGTGTAATTTTGTAATATTCAACACTAAATGGCAAATTTGGAAAGCAAGGAATCTAAAGAAATTTGAAAATGAGGAACAAAACACAGTTTCTGTAGTGAACGAGATAAAAAAACAACTGAAACTTAAAGCAGATAATTTACTAACATGTACAAATATTATCAAAAACTCTGTAATCATTGTTTTAATAAAGGCCTTAAAATTACATTTAAATAGCTAGTTAAATATGGTCAATTATTTTATTTTACTACTTTCTGTTAAATTTAAGAAGGTTGTATGTAAAATAATGAAGTGTGTGGTGAAATTGACAGAAAAAAAATCTAAGGAATGAAAGAATAATGGATTGTTGAATGACAGAACTCAATGTTATTAAATGAGTGAAAGGGTGAGATTCCAAAATGTGTGATTTTCTGTGAAATTTAAGAAGGTTGTATGTAAAATATGGAAGTGTGTGGTGAAATTGACAGAAACAATCTATGGAATGAAAGAATAATGGATTGTTGAATGACAGAACTCAGTACTACTATATGAGTGAAAAGGGTGAGATTCCAAAATGTAATATTTATACAAATATTAATTAATATTGATACAAAATAGTAGTTTATAAATTATGAGAGAATGAAAAAAGAATGTTGCATATGTATCCGTATTTGCTGATGACTGAATAAAAATATATTTAGAAAAAAAAAGAATTAAGTGATTATATATGCTAATGATCTTCTTAGCAACTAAATCCAGATATCTGATGTATCATGTAATTAACTAAGCAGCAGTATTGTTATGACCAAAGTCAGCGTTAGTTTGGCACTGTACAACCCTAGCTGATGTGTTAAAGTCAGTCACAATATTTTTTGAAACTTAATTTTTCGTTCTTTATCTTTTCAGTTACCAGCAACATCTGTTACCCCCATCATAAAAAGTTTGAAAGATTATACTGAAAGTACATTAAAAAAGGTATGTTCTCAAGGCTACTATTAGTACGCAGTGGACATTATATTATATTTTCATATTGTGAACCATCTTTCAATTAGTTCTTTCTTACGTTATAATTCTCCTGAAGGTTTTTTTTTTGCGAATTATCTTTGTAGCTTTTGAAAGCCACATTCATACTACAGACTAATAGTAAAACCATGATTTTGATTAATTTTGTGAGGCGTCAAATTTTGCAAATTTGGATGAATCTGTGAATTTATTGCAATTAAAAACCCTGCGATTATGAGTAACTATACAGTACTGTTTGGTGGTTCTCCACATCCATTGTCTGTCATTCGTCTATCAACAAGTGACACAAATATTATCAACTTCTGGTCAGAATCTAACCAAATTTGACTGGTAGTAACTCTATGGAGTGAGAATTCAAAATTGCACAAAAATATGGTCTGAAACCCAAGAGACCTTTTGGGTAGGGTCAAAAAGGTGCAATTTGGCTCCATAAATGAAATCCTTAATTCTGCTTTTAAAACCTTCAGACCAATAAACATACTCCTATATATTACACAAGGTCAGTTTAAGGTCAGTATACAATGGGTCACAAGGTCATTTTATAATTGTCATGGTCATTATAAAGAGGTTATTAGCTCACCTGGCCTGAAGGGCCGGTGAGCTTATGTCATGGCGCGGCGTCCGTTGTCCGTCCGTCCGGACGTCCGGGGAAATAGAGATAAATCCTATAAATCGCTACTAGTCCTAGAGTTCTACATGGCTTCTAACCAAATTTTGCCAGAAACATCCTTTGGGGAAGGGAAACAGAGCTTGTATAAATTTTGGCTCTGACCCCCAGGGGGCAGGAGGGGCAGGGCCCAATAGGGGAAATAGAGGTAAATCCTATAAATCGCTACTAGTTCTAGAGTTCTCCATGGATTGAAACCAAATTTGGCCAGAAACATCCTTGGGGGGAAGTGGAACAGAGTTTGTATAAATTTTGGCTTTTATCCCCCGGAGGCAGGAGGGGTGGGGCCCAATAGGGGAAATAGAGGTAAATCCTATAAATCGCTACTAGTCTCTAGAAGTTCGCATGGATTGAAACCAAGTTTGGCCAGAAACATCCTTGGGGGAAGGGGAACAGGGTTTATAATAAATTTTGGCTCTTATCCCCCGGGGGCAGGAGGGGAGGGAGGGAGGGGCCAAATAGGGGAAATAGAGGTAAATCCTATAAATCGCTACTAGTTTTAGAGTTCCCATGGATTGAAACCAGATTTGGCCAGAAACATCCTTGGGGGGAAGTGGAACAGAGTTTGTATAAATTTTGGCTTTTATCCCGAGGCAGGAGGGGTGGGGCCCAATAGGGGAAATAGAGTTAATCCTATAAAACGCTACTAGTCTCTAGTGTTACATGGATTGAAACCAAATTTGGCAAGAAACATCCTTTGGGGAAGGGAAACAGAGTTTTGTATAATTTGGCTCTGACCCCCCGGGAGCAGGAGGGGCGGGGCAATGGGGGAATAGAGGTAAATCCCAAAATCGCTACTCCTAGAGTTTTGCATGGATTGAAACCAAATTTTGCCAAGAAACATCTTTTGGGAAGGGAACAGAGTTTGTAATAAATTTTGGCTCTGACCCCCGGAGGCAGGAGGGGCAGGGCCCAACAGGGGAAATAGAGGTAAATCCCAAAATCACTACTTGTCCTAGAGTTCTGCATGATTGAAACCAAATTTGGCCAGAAATATCCTTTGAGGAAGGGGAACAGAGTTTGTATAAACTTTGGCTCTGACCCCCCGGGACAGGAGGGGCGGGGCGCAATAGGGGAAATAGAGGTAAATCCTATAAATCGCTACTAGTCCTAGTGTTCTGCATGGATTGAAACCAAATTTTGCCAGAAACATCCTTTGGGGAAGGAAACAGAGCTTGTGTAAAACTTTGTCTTGACCCCCCGGGGGCAGGAAGGGCAGGCCCCAATAGGGAAATAGAGGTAAATCCTATAAATCGGGTTCCAAAGGGAAATAGAGGTAAATCCTGTAAATCGCTACTAGTCCTAGAGTTCTACATGGATTGAAACCAAATTTGGCCAGAAATATCCTTTCGGGAAGGGGAACAGAGTTTGTATAAATTTTGGCTCTGATCCCCAGGGGGCAGGAGGGGAGGGGCCCAATAGGGGAAATAGAGGTAAATCCTATATATCGCTACTCGTCCTAGAGTTGCATGGATTGAAACCAAATTTGGCCAGAAACATCCTTTCGGGAGGGAAACAGAGCTTGTATGAATTTTGGCTCAGTGCCAGGGGGCAGGAGGGGCGGGGGCCCAATAGGGGAAATAGAGGTAAATCCTATAAATCGCTACTGGTCCTAGAGTTCTGCATGGATTGAAACCAAATTTGACCAGAAACATCCTTGGGGGAAGTGGAACAGAGTTTGTATAAATTTTGGCTTTTATCCCGGAGGCAGGAGGGGTGGCCCAATCGGGGAAATAGAGATTAATCCTATAAAAGCTACTAGTTCTAGTGTTCTACATGGATTGAAACCAAAATTTGGCAAGAATTATCCTTTGGGGGAAGAAACAGAGTTTGTGTAAACTTTGTCTTTGAACCCCGGGGGGAGGGGCAGGCCAATAGGGAAATAGAGGTAATTAAAGGGTCCAATAGGAAATAGAGGTAAATCCTGTAAATCGCTACTAGTCTAGAGTTCTACATGGATTGAAACCAATTTGGCCAGAAATATCCTTTCGGGAAGGGAAACAGAGTTTGTATAAATTTTGGCTCTGATCCAGGGGGCAGGAGGGGAGGGGCCCAATAGGGGAAATAGAGGTAAATCCTATATATCGCTACTTGTCCTAGAGTTGCATGGATTGAAACCAAATTTGGCCAGAAACATCCTTTCGGGAAGGGAAACAGAGCTTGTATGAATTTTGGCTCAGAGCCCCAGGGGGCAGGAGGGGCGGGGCCCAATAGGGGAAATAGAGGTAAATCCTATAAATCGCTACTGGTCCTAGAGTTCTGCATGGATTGAAACCAAATTTGACCAGAAACATCCTTGGGGGAAGTGGAACAGAGTTTGTATAAATTTTGGCTTTTATCCCCCAGAGGCAGGAGGGGTGGGGCCCAATAGGGGAAATAGAGATTAATCCTATAAAACGCTACTAGTTCTAGTGTTCTACATGGATTGAAACCAAATTTGGCAAGAATTATCCTTTGGGGAAGGGAAACAGAGTTTGTGTAAACTTTGGCTCTGACCCCCGGAGGCAGGAGGGGAGGGGCCAAATAGGGGAAATAGAGGTAAATCCTATAAATTGCTACTAGTCCTAGAATTCTGCATGGATTTAAACCAAATTTGGCAGGAAACATCCTTGGGGGAAGAGGAACAGATTTTGAATATATTTTGGCTCTGACCCCCCGGGGGCAGGAGGGGCAGGGTGTAATAGTGGAAATAGAGGTTAATCCTATAAATCGCCACTAGTTCTAGAGTTCTGCATGGATTTATACCAAATTTGGCCAGAAACATCCTTGGGGGAAGAGAAACAGATTTTGAATATATTTTGGCTCTGACCCCCCGTGGGCAGGAGGGGCGGGTGCAATAGGGGAAATAGAGGTAAATCCTATAAATCGCCACTAGTTCTAGAGTTCTGCATGGATTTAAACCAAATTTGGCCAGAAACATCCTTGGGGGAAGTGGAATAGACTTCGTATAAATATTGGCTGTGACCCCCCGGGGGCAGAAAGGATGGTGCCCAATAGGGTAAGTAGACGTAAATATTCAATTTTCTTTCAGGAAAGAACAATGAATCTGTACTCAGAACATTACTTGACATTACAAACCAGGTGAGTGATACAGGCCCTCTGGGCCTCTTGTTGAATTGTATATAGTTAATCTGCATGTTATTATAAAGCAGTAACTCAACTTCACCTACAATCAACTGCAAAATTTCTCATAATTATATGGATTTTGTGATTTAACTTACTGGTGTGCAAAATTGCATTACAAATTCAAATAACTCATCTCATTTTCTATCAATTATATAAGAAATGTCTGAAGCAAAAGAAAACATATTTCCGTAATTGCTTATTCATCTTCTCATATCATTTAAGTACCTGTTGTGTATTTCACTAAAAAGTATTGTTGTATCTCTTTTTTCAGGAGAGAATTGAAATACTGGGTGAAAGTTCCTCAAATAATGTGCGGGACAGCATCTACTTGGTGCACTTTGTTGTCAATAAAGACTTTGACTTAGACAAATATTTATTTGAATATCAAGCATTTTTGGATTTACTACGGAGTCAGGATGCATACTTGATTAAGAAATTAGAGTAAGTATGTGTTTTCAAAATAATATTAATTCAGTACAATTTTGTTTTCAAGTATAAAAGGATATATATTTTTTCGAAAGAAATCTTCTAGTACATAGCTGTCATATAGATAATTAGGACTAAAACTTCTCTGTGTTGTCTTTTGTTGCAGCTCTTGCTTTGGTTACGGCAACTTCTACAAAGCCTGCTTATTGTAATATTTGATATAGAGTAATATTTACAGTTTGCACTGACATGGACTCAATTACCATGCTTACTAGTATTATCATTATCAGCGCATAATGATAGTTCAACACGTGCGGCGATTCTATTGTTACAGGAATAGTCGTTGGCTTAGTAACGCCGGGTCATGACCCCACTTTTGGTGGGAACATATGAATGATTCGATTCCAATCAGCTGCTCAATCGAATTCGTTGACAATAACGGGAGAGAAAAAAATATGGCTATTTTGATAAAAAATATGCAACTGCCGCGGGAAAAAATTATATTCATTTACTTGAAAAACTGTAAATATAAGGGGTTACATAATTTACACGTGCTCCATTATCATTATACCCTCATAACCTCAACAAAATAAACATCTATTCCTTAAATAATTTGATCGACTAAAAATTCAAACCATTCTGAAGCGCTTTCTATATCAAGATTTAAGAAGGCTAGAGAAGGAGACCAATCTAAGTAAATTAGACATGTAATTTTGCTCCACTACGATGCTAGCTACAATACACTCTAGATCTAACAACTCTTTTCGGAGTCAACTCAGCATGACCCCTATGGTTGGCATGTTGCCTATGAAATCTTTGATGTGGTTGATTCTCTTGGAAGCATAAACGGCTATTAGAACGTCCCGCTTCTAGGCCAGGTAATGCTGACCCCAAACAGAGAGTTGTTAGATCATGTATTTGAGTGTATCGTAGAACATCGTAATGGATCCTGGAGCAGGGTTACATGTCTAATTTTTATTAAATTGAGAAGAACACATTATAGCCCCCACTGACTTCCAGGACATTCCACAGCTGAAGAGAGTTGACAGCAGTATCCTGGAATTCTGAATGTCCCCTCTATGGTTCATTATTATATAAAACCTTTGATGTTGTAGGAGTTCTTTCCCAGGATCCGGGGTACCACTGATAATGGCTGGCTATACCATGTTACATAAAGTAAAACACCTCACTCCAGACGAGTTCCTTGATGTATTTCAGGTGATTTATTTATTCCGTCATTGTATTGTATATTTTATTTGCCCTTGCGATTATTACGTCGGAACTTCATGAGCATAACATCATATTTCTAAGCAAAAATATGATGTCATTTTTTAGTACAAACTAATAACGTAATAATCAAAATGATATTTTCACTGTCAATGCTGCATTCCGATTGGTCAAAAGCGAATGAAAATATCATATTTATTATGAAAATTGATATTTTCACTGGAGTAAGTATATCGCTTATATAATTTTGAATAAATTATTTATTTTCTCTATTTCAAACAATTTTATTGACAAAACTCAATTGGATTAGACAGTAGGCAATGCCTATATAGAACTTCAAGCCGACATCAATAGTGTAGTCACTTGAACTATAGAGACTGGAACATGGCCTTGAACACTAAAAAATGCAAACACATCAACATAGGCAAACTTGAACAAGACACACATTCCTTCCCACAAAATGAACAAATAGAGAAGGTACAGTACGAGAAAGATTTAGATGTACTTTTGGTGACCGCCTTATATCCCTACGGCCCAATAGTCCGAAGGCCTGTCAGTCCGAAGGCCCATTAGTCCTAAGGCCCGTTAGTCCGAAGGCCCAATAGTCCGTAGGCCCGATAGTCCGAAAACAGATAATACAATTGGGATTTATATGCGAATAGTACTTGAAATGAAACAAACATTTATTACAGTTTTCAATGCAAAAGATTTGTTGTAAACTTGCTAAGGTATACTTACATGTATGTGACTATAGAATTGATACGGAAAATGATATGAAACAACGAAATGTAGCGTATTTTCAAAAAGAGCATAATCTTGAAATACATAAACGTATCTGATATTAAAGAGTATTATTTTGTATATGTACAATGTGATCCTGTTTAATATTTCCCCGAAAAATATCATTATGCGGACCATTTCCATCATTATGGGTAGAATAAACAATTCAAAGAATGTGGAAGCAAAAATAAGTCCTTAAATACATGTATATATTGTACAAAATAACGACGTTTACAGGTATATTAAAAGTCATTTTTCGATAAGATTTGATTATATACATCATTTATTCATGAAGCAATGTTAATCCTAATGTAATACAGTGTACAAAAGGCTAACAATCGGACATTTTAACGCTTGTATGTTTGTAAGATAATCCATAGAATGTATGCTTGTGAGATATCCTATAAAATGTAAGATGTTATTTTATTATTTTTTTTATTTTGATGTAATTTTGACCTGGCGTTGCTCATGAAGAAATGACAACTTGCTGTCCATAGAAATTGTTAGATCATCAGTGCCGAAAAATGTTTTCGTCAAAATATGTTAACTATAACAACTCTCTAACTTGCAATATTTACTAATTTTCGGACTAACGGGCCTTCGGACTATTGGGCCTTCGGACTAACGGGCCTTCGGACTATTGGGCCGTAGGGATATAAGGGTGTCACCGTACTTTTTGACAACAAACTTAAATTTAGTCAGCAGGTTAACGTTAGTCAAGCAGTTAACAAAGGAAATTGCATACTGGGGCTAATATTAATGACATTTGTCTATACAGGTATAACTATGTTCTTAACTCTATACAAAAGCCTAATTAGACCTAATTTAGAATATGCAACTCAGGTATGGTCTCCATTGCTAAAAAAAGATCAGTTCGCTCTTGAAAATGTCCAACGTAGAGCCACTTAAAGAGTTCACTCTATTGAAAATCTAGCGTACCATTTAAGACTTAGAAAGCTAGGACTTCCCACATTAGAATACAGAAGTAAAAGGAACGATGTGATCAAAGTCTATAAAATTCTGAAACGGAATAAATAAGCTAGATAAAGACAAACTATTTACCATGTCTTCAGCTAGTACTAGAGGCAATAGTTTAAAACTCTTTAAGAAACAGAGCAGGACTAAAGACTAGTAAACAAATTAAATGCGCCACAACTAGCTGGAAGCAGCTAACTACAGTGTCTCTGAAGAGGTAACAGGTAATAGGTAATAAGTCTTCTTTTATTTTGTTACCTTGGAGGTAATAAATGTGTTAGTGTTCATTCTATTTCAGAAAGTCCGCAAAGTGAAAACCTACAAAAATCTGTCCTTGATGAAGGAGAATATTGATTTGGAGGTATGTGTTTACACTATATGATATATACTGTATACAAATATGTGCTACATTCAAGAAGTTACTGTATTTGACTGATGACCATTCCTTGTCATGATAAATACAATTTGATAACTGGAACCTATTTTCATGTACCCAGCATTCATCAGACTTGTTTATTATTCATATAGCATTTAAGGATAAAAATCTATATATTGATATTTCACTGCTGGTTATCATAGCAAAATTGTATTTAGATTATTGACAGATTATTATTTTAAATTAATATTGTCACCAAATTATCAGAAATGGGGTAAAAATATTGAAGCTAGCACAACATTTCAATTAAATGATTTGTCAGTTGTCAGAAAGGGCATGGTTACAAATTGGACAATGTGGAGTTGAAGTTTATTATCTCCCTTTAACTGCTTAGTAATACCTGTATATTCATCATTTGAAAAATAATTGGTGTCAAATCGTGAACATACATGTCTAATTAACACAAAAAATATAATAAAATAATTCCTTTTGCCTTTGGTACATGGGCAATCAGTACTTAAATCCATATAGGAAATAGTACCACAGAATTTTTTTGGGATGCAATTGATTATTTTTCATATTTTTAACTTGAAGTAAAATTAGAAGCTCAAACTTTACAATGGTGGTAATGGTGTAAAGTACGTAAGTAACTTTTGTAACTGAAGAAAAATACTAAATCGCATGCTACTGTGTTTGATAGAGGAAAAATACTATTTGTCAGCGGTGGTGCATCTTAAAAACAACATATTTATAATATAAATATAACTTATAAACTGTTGAAGATGGTTGGGTGGCACAGCTTGTGGTTTTATGATATTCATCATTATCTGATGAGATGATGTGATACCCCTGCTTGGTTTTCGTTGTTTATGTTCAATCTTTAACTTAGGTATTTATTATCCATGAGCCAAAAACAGGATAGTTGATGCCTTGATGGGAATTACATCTTTTCACAATTAATGTTTATTATTTCTCAGAAAGTAGACAGTGGCAGGATCCCTTGTTGTGCATAATACATTTCAGAACCATTTGAAAATAATTAACTGGCAGCCATCTTGGATTTTGACAAAAACTTTAAATTTCACTCTTCCATAACTGAAACTGATCCTTTGTTATGTGTATTTTAATTTAGCCCAATCAGAGAGCAACATGTTTGAATGGTAGCCATCTTTGATTTTGACAAAAAAAAAATTTAATTTCTCACTTAATATACAAGTTAGAAGTTCTTAAAAGCAATTCAAATATCTGTTTTAGCATAAATACTGTATACTCGTTGCCAGGCCTATTGCTAGGCAACAACATAACAGAATGTGTTGAAACAGTGTTTTTTTATAATTCCCATATATTGAAGTATAAATAGTATCAAAATAAAGACAATCTCAGATGGGGCCAAAATTGACCATAATTGCACCTACTCCTTTCATAAATATGTAGGTCTTTAGATTTCTGCCTGTTGCATTTTGTGAATGATAAGAAAATAACATGACTAAGCTGCCATCTTGCATTGAAGAAAACTTGTGTCCATTCTGAAACAAATCTAAACAAAACATGACAGACAATGGCCATATTGAATTTGACAACAGAAGTGTATTGCATCTATGTAAATTTTTTGCAAAGTTTCCCTATGCATATTTGAAATTTTCAAAGGATGAGAGATAAGAACGGAAACTAAAGCAGAGAAAAGATCCTTCATTCTATTGGCTGACATTCTATGGTGGGTGCCCTCTGTGATCTCTTGTCTATAGGTCGTTTCCCAAATACAACATTCAGTCAGTTTAGTCATGTGACTTTCATCACCACGTGACTTTATTTAGGGCACATTTGAAACAAAATGGCGGGTGGAAAATTACATATTATGACAGAACACTTAAAATCAATTATCATAACATGTTGTATAAAATATAATCTAAATATGCACTAAAATTGAATTTAGACATTTCACAAGGAAATGACATGTAATTTAGGGCATCAAATGGAGCTGTCGCCAAGCGTTGGAAATCAACTGGGTACTTTTTTTCCAAAAATCAATAACAAATAAGAAACACAAAACATAATGAATTATGTTACTTCCATTATTGAGCAAGTATTACCGACAATGACTTTCATTCAAGGTCACAGGGGTCAAATAGGCTGAAATATCTTGATACAATTTCTGCTTAATAACCAAGAGGTCTAGAGACCTGATATTGGACATGTGATATCCTGAGATGAAGAACTACCAAGTTTGTTCAAATGAATCACCTTGACCTTCATTTAAGGTCACAAGGGTCAAATAGGCTAAAATCTTAAAACAACTTCATGTGAATAACCAAGAGGCCTAATGACCTGATATTAAGTCTGTGACATACTGTGATGTAGGGCTACAAATTTTGTTCAAATGAATGACATTAAAGGTCACAGGGGTCAAAATGATTAAATCTTTTAACGACTTCTTGTGAATAACTAAGAGACCTGATATTGGGCCCGTAGCATGCTTGGATGAAGGGCTACCAAGTTTGTTCAAATGAATGACCCTGACCTCCATTCAAGGTCACAGGAGGTAAAATATGATACAATTGTTCTATTAAATATCTGTGAGACATAGAGACCTGATATTGGGCCTGTGATGTGCTGGGGTATGATATAAGATCTTATTCACTTTCCTATTAGTTAAGTATGAACCATGATTACTAGATAGCAGGGGAGGGTGAGTTATTTGGGCCCATTGGGCCCTTGTTTTGTTATTAAAAAATCTTACATATTGCAAGTGGTTTATATTTAGTACTTTTTTTTAAGTTTCATGAAATTGACAGAATTAGTTTCATATTGTGATGGATATATTTAATGTCATTTTGTACATTAGAGGGAATTCACCAATTAATCCTTCAATAATATTTTTGCACATTTCTTTGGATAGAAAAGGGGATCTATCTTTTTTTCCTTCGTTAATACCTAAACATGTAATGTATTTAACATTTGTGATATTTATAACATTTATGATATTTGCTCTATGTGCTTCTGGACATCATAGGGACTTTACCTATAGTTTTCAGTCCTCTTTGCTCCTTGAAAAAAGAGGGGCTTTACCAATATTTTTGGCACACAATGGTATGTTTTTGCAGACTAGCAAAATTATATTTTACTATTTTTAGCTTGTCATAGACATTGAAATAATATCCATTCCTCTTATCTCAGCCAGAGATTTGTTACCAGAAATTATTATTGTACAACAAGATATCTAAAGTCTTTTGTGTCCATTCAGCTTTTCTCAGCTGTGTTCATTCCGAGTGGTTAAGTATAGAGATCATTGTAAACAGCTAGGAGGGCTTTAGGCAGTTAATGGTTTAATCTATACTACTTACATGTGTATTAGGATTAAATCAAGTCATTCATACATTTCTGGCTCTAAAACAATTTCGGGTCTCCGTACAGACAAGGTGGTTCACCTAAATTTCACCTGTATTGTGGAAGTAATTAGTTTCAAAGGATTTAAAAGACAATAGTTTGTAAATTCTGAATGAACCATGTTGTTGTTTTTATGATACCAAGTCAGTAAGTACAACATATTACTACGTATTGTAGACTGACTAAATCCACATTCCTAGTCATACTTGGTATAACTACAACTTTTGATAACAATATCCATTATCCAGAAATAAAAATAACTTCTAAAACAAAATTGTAGATAGCCAAGCTTATGTTAAAAGCTTAGAGAAGACTTCAAGGTGAATGATATATCATTCACCTTGAAGTCTTCTCTAAGCTTTTATAAGCTAGAGTGCTTAAATATCTGACAGCCCAGTCTTTCTATGGTAACTGTTAAGGATCCACATGCAATTAGTCTTTTAGAAGACCCAGAAGTGGTATATATATACAGATGGTCTTAATAAACTGTTGTAAATTATTTGCTAATTGATAACAGATATAACTGCATTTTAGTTATTTTTCAGTGGGAGAGGGTTGAGGTAGGTTATATGCTAAACATAACAAGCACTTATCAAAAAAATTAAACTTGAAACTTATTGTCAATTGCAATACATATAGGCAGCTACATGTAATATATATACTAGTGTGGCCAATTCAACAATGACCTATTTTATGTATACCAGTGTGGCCAATTCAACAATGACCTATTTTATGTATACCAGTGTGGCTAATTCAACAATGACCTATTTTATGTATACCAGTGTGGCCAATTTAACAATTACCTATTTTGCTAATATTAGGTCCTTGGGGATCTTTATGTCTTTGTGTATATTGCTGTTAAAGATAAAACCACCTCTAATTATGCTCCCAAATTGTGCCCAGGGGAAAAATAGGTACCTTTTAGGTACTTTTTTAGGTGTACCTAAGGTATACCTTAGGTATACCTAAGGTATACCTTAGGTACTTTTATGGTAAGAAAGAAAAAGAGGGAGAATGATGAGGGGTTTTATATAGTCAATATAGGTACATTTTAGGTATGTTTTAGGCACAGTTTAGGTATACCTAATATGTGCCTAGTGGCATGATGTGCCTAAAACATACCCGAAAGCTACCTAAAACGATACCCAGAGAAAAATATACCTAAAGATACCCGAAACATACAAAGAACTATAAAACATACCCGAAGCTACCTAAAATGTACCCGAAAGCTACCTAAAACATACCCGAAAGCTACCTAAAAAAATACCCAGAGATATTACCTAAAAGATACCCGAAACATACAAAGTACCTAAACATAACCCGAAAGCTACCTAAAAATGTACCCGAGAGCTACCTAAAACATACCCGAAGCTACCTAAAACATACCCGAAAGCTACCTAAAAGGTACCCGAAAGCTACCTAAAACGTACCCGAAAAGCTACCTAAAACATACCCGAAAGCTACCTAAAAGGTACCCGAGAGCTACCTAAAACATACCCGAAAGCTACCTAAAACATACTCCGAAAGCTACCTAAAAGGTACCCGAGACCTACCTAAAACATACCCGAAAGCTACCTAAAACATACCACGCAAGCTACCTAAAACATTACCCGAGAGCTACCTAAAACGTACCCGAAAGAAAAGCTTACCTAAAACATGTCCCATGTTTTTTAACATGAACTCACAAACTCATTAAAAAACATGATATAGAAATATGAAAATAGAAAACATTTAAAAAGTTTATTGTAATTTTAAAAATTGCTTTTTAAACAAAACAAATTCTGTATCAATTGCAAGTCACAAAAATTAATCAACATAAATATTATTGATAGTTTGAATAAATCATTTCAAGTTACATAGCTCACTGTTCGATTGCAGTAATTTTCAAAAGCTTTACTATCCATGTCCTTTTAGCATTTTACACTCAATTAATCCATCATAAGACACTGGATGTGGCGATGTAATCTTAGGGAAAGGGGTACAGTTTTTTCCATGTCGATTGCAACTGATGAAATATATCTTCTTCACAATGTGGACGGGATTTGCACAGGAATAATGTTGTTTGTTGTGATTCTTGTTGGAGTTAACTGAAAGAATAATGGTAATATTAAAGCATGCAGGAATCCAAAAGATCTAAACACCAGTAGTTATCGAAATATGTAAATCACTAATGCAATTCAACACTGAAAACAGTTTTTGAAAGATTTGATGAATGGTTTACACCATCTAAAAACACGGCATTCTTAGATATGCAAAACTTCAGAAGGAGTTAACAAGAGTTAACAAATATTGAAGCAAGGCGGCACTTTACATCATTGGATGCAGACATATTGAAGTTTCGCTAATATTAACAAATCAAACGCTTTATTATAATAAGCTCATTAAAAATTGTTTTACTCAACTTTAGGGAAAACAAATGCATTACACATTTTGATTTAACAGTCAACAAGAATTTCTTTCAATGAGACTACCATTTCCACATCTCCACCATTAACTAAAGTCCTACTGTAAATATGTTAGACTATTTCTTAGTTGTATATGTATGTCAAAGGTCACAATGTAGGTCATGATAACCCACCAGATATAAACCAAGAAGTTCCAGTGATTTTGAAGTATAAGGTATAAGAGCCTAGTAATACTTGGCCCATCCTAGATTTCCAGGGTTTACGATCACTTATAATCTTTTACACCCTGGGGAATATGTCATAGCGAAACTGAAGGCTCTGTGTATGACATCAGATGAGAGATAGTTTGGTCCTTTTGATATACACCAAAAGACTCAATTAACTGTACATTGCATGGCTTTGAAGTTGAGCATCACTAAATCTCTAGATCTGCTGCAGGCCTGTGATTGGTCAGTTTTTCTCTTGAACTGCCTTCAGTTTTGCTATGATATGTTCGCAGCGAAATCAAGGTTATAAGTTGATCATATAACCCTTTGAAATCAAGGTCTTGATTTTACATTAGGACCTTGAAAAGTTTTCGAAAAAGAACATTACCATATAAAGAATTGATTTTATTCACCAAAAAGGATATTTTAGTTTTTTTTTTTTAAATTGTTTCCCTCATCTTTAACTATTAAATACCTTTTAAGTCACTATTTGCTTTGCATACAACACTGAAAATCAACTCAAACTCATGAAGTTTGCCCTACATGTTACATGAAATTAATCTATTTATAATAAATCCTTACATACATTACCACGCCTAATATAATCATCTTTTTAGTGTTATTTGCCGGAGGGAAGATGGTCTTCTCCACTTTTTAACTCCAATTGCACACAGCAGTATTACCTGATGAAAGTAAATAATTAAAAATGAAAAGAAGGTATTAAGCGATCCAATTTATTAATAATAATAAGGATGATTGTAATATGTTAGTGGTTTCTTCAATTTAGAATTATCATCATTTCAATTAATATTTTAAATTCATCTAGATTTGTTGAATGATTGATTAGTTGCTTTTAGCACACAAACATTGCATAATTCACAATTCTATTCCATATATTATGAGTATTTTATGCACTGAAAGTGTCTGATTGGTGCAAATCTACCAATATAAATTGTGTCTAACTTGTGATTGTTATTCTCTTCCTCACCATGCCTCATTCTGCAATTTCCTGGATAAAAATTATATGTAAGTCTATTAAAATAGTTAATTGGAAGCTCATATAGTACATCAACGAAGTAAATTTCACCAAGATAAATACTAAAATCATTAGAACGCATAAAATGAAATATATACTGTATATTAAAATTCTCCAAATATAAACAAATAAATTTTTAATTTTCATATTTAGATACAAATTGAAGAATAAATATTATATCTTCCTATTTTCTATAGC
The DNA here is from genome assembly GCA_004382745.1 of Argopecten irradians irradians. Lineage (NCBI taxonomy): Eukaryota > Metazoa > Mollusca > Bivalvia > Pectinida > Pectinidae > Argopecten > Argopecten irradians. Next base: position 4,413,855 of record SAYR01012609.1, read on the forward strand.
TTTGATTTCTTTATTTCAATATAAGACTATGTATCCAATTAAAAATCAAAATTTCACAAATTTATATTTTGAATTATAATTTTTAATTAATCAAAAATCCACAGCCAATTACATGCAAATATCGGACCCATAAAATAGCTTTGTATTTCAAATATTATTATCCATGCATATTGTGTAACCAGCTTTTCTCAATCATCAACAGTTTTGCCAGTCTTTGTTTAAACAGAATATTAGAAAATTACCGGGACAACTCTCTTTCTTTTCAATGTCGGTTGACCTATTTGATTATTGATGAGACCTACTTTTCTTTGCAGCATGAAGAACTAAACGTTCCAGAATTATATATTAATATACATAGTTACATTTTTCTTAATTTACATAATAGTATATGGGTGTGCAAAACATCACAACTTGCATACCAAAACCCATTAAAAGACACTATTTTTGAGTAGAATAACAAATTAGACCAGTAGGCCTACATTATATGTTTCTCTTTCAAACCGTGAATTCAAAAATAATAATAATTTGAATATAACCAATCAAAATCGTTCAAATTCATCTCTAAATTTATGTCCACATTTCATGAAATATCTTGGATAAATATATCTAATAATCTAAGCTAATGCTTTCAGTAGTTAATACGAACTTTTTATTTACCAAAACAAGCAAATTTTGGTTCTGTTTGATATTTTTAAAATTTACAACCTGCTGCTTGTAACCGGTAATTTGAGCTACGGTGAAAATTGAAAACGTACCTGAATTCTGACAATATTAAACTTGCCGTGATTGATGAATCAGCTAACAGGCATGAAATAAACCCCCATCAAGTTGATTTTCTGTGGTATACAGGACAAAAACATCGTCTGTAGGCACGGCAAAGGAGAGCCTGGGTTGTTTACTTTTTTTCAAATACTTCCGTAACACTTCTCTATTTTCCCGCGAAAAGTCACGTGATTACAAAGGGGATTCCCCGGCCGGGATTCCCCTGTACATCATATAACAAATCCTTGTCTCCGTGAGACTTTCGGCAAATATTTCAACTGGTGAAGTTGTTTAATGTGATTTAATGTATAACTGAAGTGTTTCTGGTGTTATTCTAGTAGAAAGATAATTAATCAGCGACAGCGTATTTACTACAACAGGTGGTTTACGTGTTTCCGGCATGCAACTGTGCCTCAGTCAGTCAGTGAAGCTTCAGCACAAATATTTCGACCAATTTTGATGTGATAATGATGAAAGTAGAATTAAATTAAAGTATTCCTGGTATTATTGTAATGGAAAAGAATATTTACTCTCACAAGTATCAGTCTGACTAGCTATTTACGACAACAATTGTTTAGCTGTATACATATCGGTTTACGGCATGCAATCTTGGAGAACATGTATCACTTACCACGTGTGTTTATCACTAATTTGAAACGATAATTTCTCATACCTATAAAGTAGAGTGTTTGTTTAATCCAGCTGGGATAATGGGCCCCAGACCCCTTTAATGAATGTATGGATAGTTGTTTTAATTGTATGTAAATTTAAAGGAGCTTTTTATTTGCATGTACATCGATCTCAATCTGGATTTCAACCACACAATATTACAGGTATTTTGGGACGTAAATCTGTTCTGAAAGTCATCAAAATTATTTCATAATGTTCTAAACCATGGTTTATTACATCCTGTAAGAATGTGAAACCAATTTAAAATTGGCCATGTTTTGGGAAGATTTAAGTTATGCCATGCCAGGTGTGAATTTACATGTTTAGAAATGCCCTGTATTATTGTTTACCGTCATAAACCAAGCATATTTGTTTCTTATAATTTTCAAATAACTGTTGATTAAATGATGACAGAAGATTATACAAAATGTGAAAAGGAAAAAATAATGAATTTATAGTATTATTGTGTTTAAATAATGATTTATATATTGAATGAATAATTAGAAATCGAAAATTTCTGAGGACACATCCAATTGCAAGCTACATGTAATTTAATTTCACAGAAAACACAGGAAAAGAAGTACATTTGAGAATGTAGAATATATTCAAGTCTTTGAATATATTCAAAGTCTTAATATGTACATGAATCAATTTATCATAGTCACATATTACTCCATCCTAACATATTTCAGATACTTGGACCTGGCATGAAAAATCCTAAGTCAAAATAGGTACATTTTAGGTACTTTGTAACATCAGAAATGAAGTCAATATGAGGCACATTTTAGGTAGTCTAAAAAAAAACTAAGTTGAAATAGGTACATTATAGGTATTTCTAAATATTCAAAGTCCACCATAGGCAATTTTAGGTTACTTTGAGAAATTTCAGAGTCCAAATTGGGTATGTTTTAGGTACTTTGAGAATTTCAAAGTCCAAATGGGTATGTTTTAGGTACTTTGAGAATTTCAAAGTTCAAATCGGGTACATTTTAGGTTATTATCTCAAAACGCAATAGGTATCTTTTAGGTATACCTTAAAACGTACCTATTCTGATATAGGGATTATATACGAGCCTTTAGGTACACTTTAGGTATACCTCAAAGTACCTATTTTTCCCCTGGGTGGTGTCCGGCGATTGTCCAACCAACTAGCAATCAATCCGGCATCAACCTTTTCCCTTTTAATGACTTCTTCTAAAATACTGAAAGGCCTGGAGACTTGATATTTGGCCTGTAGCATGCTGAGATGAAAGGTTTGTTCAAATGAATGATCTTGACCTGGGTCACCAGTGTCAAATAAACTTTTGTCAAATTTGAAGAAAATATAAAATCCATTCTTATCCTGATATGTGAAAATTTATTAGTCCTATTTACAGCCAAGGCCATTTAAGCACATGTCATGTTTATTGATGGAGAAAAGCTGGAGTACCCCCACAAATACCACCAACCAGCGGTCAGTAACTGGCAACTTCCCCATACGGAAATCAAATTTGCAACCCAGAGGTGGAGGGCTTGTAATAATAATATATAATGTTGAGACACCTGCTAATTAATTAGTCCACCATGGCCCTATTTATATAATATATGGACATGGCTGGTTGTAGAAATATATGATATACATTGTATAAGCAGCCTAGTTTATTTCTATGTACTGGGTAGATATTCCAAGAGGTATTCTGATACCACCTACATATAGGTATACTGTCCCATTTATTCAGTAATTCTTAGATGGCTCATATATATGCATAAACTTTTGTTGAACTCTGATTGTGCCCCCACTGTACTTGTTTTTATCTTTGATGGCTTCTCACCTACCACTGATCAAACAGTTTCTGGTATTTTTAGATTTTGGGTGATTTCCTTTTGTATCATATGTGTGGGTGTTTATGAAACTACAGGTACAAAGCGTCTATCGTGACGTGGTTGTTGTTATGTTATTGAAGTAATTTCTACAATCCCTTTTTCTACCATTCGTTCTAATAATTTTTTTGTTTGTGATAAATGATGTTATTTTGAGCAAATAAATGTTACAAATTTTCAAGAGAGAATTTTCACATTTGAATTATATTCCGATCATTTTAAAACAAGCCTACCTAGTTTCTGTTTCCTAGTATATATTGTTAGTGACGCAAAGGAAACTTCTCTTAAAATAATTAAGCTATTACAGAAGAAAATTAATTGATGAAGGATATTTCAAACTGTTTGAAACTGTATATTATTGATCAATGTACATTTTAAATCCTTTTTGAAATAGCTTTCACAAATTATAACCATAATCAAAGTACAGTAATTAAATACTGTTGTTAATTTCCTTATCTCCTTTGTTAGGGGTAATAATGTTATTGTAAATACCCGTACATTGGTATAAAACTTGAAATGAATGATTAAATTCAATTTTAAAATTGTAGATCTTTGATTTTAGATTTTATGGATAGTTGATATACTTCAGTGTAGAATTTGCTTACTTGTATGTATAGCTAGGTATGTAATACAGGGTGTATTTATGCAATGTTACTTTAAAACGGAAATTTCCACCTGCTCTCTTTACCACGTCACTATGACAATTTGGAAAGATGTCAAGTTGTACATTATTTCGAAATACACCATGTGAAAATTTTCAGTGAATACTCACTTGATTAAACCTGGGTAGTATGTATATTACAGAAACATAAAATCTAGGTCAGACACAGAACTATATGGTCAGTTTAAGCTCCTTACAATGATTTATAGATTTCTTCATGTACCGGAGTACATATGCACTCACAGTACTTAGACAAATGTTGGCAAAACAATTAATATTGGTTAACTAGTTTCATATCTCATAACCTATAGAAGGGAATAAATAATTGATTAACATGATTGTTATTAGTATCTATGCTTTTGTAGGTGTTTATCAACATTTATGGGATGGTTACATGAAGTGTAGTGTTTATACACAAATAGTAGATATACACTTATTATGTAGATGATTGAGTATGAAACAACATTCTTTAGAGATGACTTTGTCTATTTGGGATTGGTACAAATGTAGTCATTTCCATATTTAATTTCTGCCACTCCTTCTATCCTAATAGTGCATTTTGTACACCGTCTTATTTCTATCTTCTCATTTCTCACCAGGTTTATATAAATGCTTTCAAGATAGTTTTTTTCTGGTTCCATATATTAAGAAATATTTATACAGTAAAACATAGTTATAACAAACATGCTTTCCGGTATTACATATTTATGGTTATAACGTAGTGATTTTCATTCCCCATCAAGTTTCATATAAGATATTTGTAATATCTGTACAACAAACTACATTTATAGCAAAGTTATTCCATATGTTCCCAGAGGTTTGTTATAACTCTGGTTTACTGTGATTATGATGTTAAATAATAAATAAATATTGTTTAAACTTAACTCAGTTTATATACATACATGCAGTTCTATAAGACTATAGTAACATACACGGATGGAATATGTCCATGATTATATCAAATTAATGACTTTGATCAACTTTGAAGGTCATATGGGTTATTTTTTTATAGAATAATCCTCACCTGTTGTTACAATATGACCCCAGTCACAGCCCGGATTGGATATGTATGTCCTACCTCTTATTGATTTTTATAGCATGTATTCTAATTAGTTGTGGTTTGGTTTCCTTAAGTTTAAAGTCCTATGAACAGTCAATGTCATTTAAAGATGTGCCAGGTTTAGATGGTGGAGAAAACCCTGAGTAGCCAGGGAAAAACCACCAACAACCAGTCGGTAGTCATTACCTGTCAACTACCCCCAAGGGATTTGAACACTCGACTCAGGGGTCATCAGGACATCTAAACCACTTGTGCCCTATATGCATTCAAATATGTCATCACTACAGTTTAGACAAACAATCATCTCTATCACATGGTGACAAACAAAAATATACCGCTGCCTATCAAAATGTGAATCAGAATAAATTATTTTTATATTTCACGGTCTGTGCCTTGTTATCCCGTGTGTACTGAAATGCTGGTAAGTCATTTTTCTGTCCCATATATTAATGTGGTGTTATGTTTTAAAATGATTCATTCCAAACAAGTTGGTTAACAATTAGAAAAAATCAAAGTTAACGCTCTTGAATATTTTTCAATTTTCTTTAATGCTTGTTTTGGAGTTTAACTCTCATCTCCCTTTCTTAAGCTCTCAAAACATTCCATTCTTTCCTTAGTTCACTCGTTAACTGTAAAGAATATAGTTTCTCAAGAGATGAGATCAGAAAAACATACATAAATTAATAAATATCATTTTGCTGAGGAGGGGGTTGCTGCAGGTATTCATTTTGCATTGTAAACATTACAGGCACAATCTGCTGAAACATCAAAAGTATAATCATGGATTGCAATAATAAGCTGCTTTAACAGACAATGTTATCAATTACCCAGGATGCCTTCAAACATTTGACTGTATATGATGGGGGAGGGGGGGTTATATTAAAAAAAAGACCTTTGTACTACTTAATGGGGTTAGTATACATGGAACCCACTCTGTCATTATATATTGAGGATTGTGTGAGTTCAGGGTAAGGTTTGTACAGACATGATAAGGGGGATTTATATCTAGCAATATCTAATAATCTTCTGACTTTGATACACAAAACTCTTGAGGAAAATTGATTAATAGAATCTTTCCCTACCTAGAGGGTGTGACAACAAAATCACAGCCCGAGGGGCAATTCATGAACGTCCAACCCGGGGCTTGCCGAGGGATGAACATTCAGGAATTCCCCCGAGTGTTGTGATTTTGTTGTCACACCCTCATAGGTAGGGAATGATTCTTTTTCTACCATATAGAAAAGAAGAAGAGGTGATATACTAAAAAGAAGCATTTTCACCACGACATGAACATGGTTTCATCGTCTGCACGTCAATATTGATGATGTCATCAACAATGCACACCACGGTCACACCGCATGAAGTCATGACGTCACGTAATTGTTTTCAGGTTCAAAAGGTTAGTGCGCACAATCTGTCATACCCTAGGGGTTGACAGAAATCTCCCACAGTTAAAACAGGTGACAAATCACTGAATGGTGGGAGAAAACCTAATCTGTCCAAATGTTAGGGAAGGGGAGGACACTTGCTTAGGAGGGGCACTGGGGGAGGGGTTGCTGCAGGAGGGGCACTGGGGAAGGGTTGCTGCAGGAGAGGCACTGGGGAAAGGTTGCTGCAGGAGGGGAGCAGGGGGAGGGGGTTGCTGAGGAGGGATACTGAGGAGGAGGTTGTTGAGGAGGGGGTTGCTGCAGGTATTCATAGCAAATTGTACATGTGTTACTAAGTACTTCTATTAATTATGACAATAATCATTCATATTTTCTAGTTCCTGAGACAGTTCGTCTGTGAAAATAAATATAAATAATGGGCTTAATTTCTTCGAAGTTCCTGAATTGAAGAAGTATGTTGTTGTAGGTTTTCAAGAAAAATATTGTAACTTGTACAAAGTTTCGTGTGGAAAAAACATCCAAAACATAAAATACACATACATAAAATCATCAAAACAAATATAAATGCGAACAAAGTATTCTCAAAAAAGTTTCCCTGAAATCTTGATTGTGGTTGACAATAAATTAAATAGTGCATATGAATCTTGTTAGATTTAAAGCCATTTCAGCAAAAAAAAGCCCTAGAAATAGTTTACTTAAAAAGTAATGGTAGATTAATAAAAAATTTGCATTTAGAGTCCTTTGTAAAATAAGGGACTTTGGATGTGTTGAGAATGAATTATATAATATAAAACAAAATAAATGGAAACGATGGTGTTTTGAACACAACATACACATAATGATCTAAACATTCATAAATAGGTTTTATGAAAATGATAAGAAAGTTTGACTTCAAGCTATTTTGTGACTAGACAATATACTCTTTCTTTTCACTCAGAAAGAATTTGATTTTGTATACAGATAATGCATGGCTATTAGTATGTTTGAATATATACTGTATATAGCCTTGGTTTCCTCTAACCCTAATTACAGAGTTTAGGCATTTTGACAGTGCTTCATACTACTTTTGTCAGAATGTCTAAGTATGGTGTCAGGGTGAGAGGAAACATGGCCTAACTATAAATAAGAATTAATTATTTGAATACACAAAGGTAATTTCTTTATGAGACTTCTTAACTCATTCATCCTATAATTCCATAATGGACTGTTCTAGTCTTCAAATAGGAAGAGTTCAAAAGTATCATCGAGGGGGTTGAAGTAATCATAAAGACATCCAATCATATGGATAAAGATTTTAGTAAGTTTTGGGTTGTTTTTGTATATCTAATTCTTGCATGAACACATTTGTTGAACGTTGATAATAATTTCATGAACAGCCAAACCTCGTAAACTCAAAGTTGCCAGGACCATCATCAAAAGTTTCGAATGAATATTTGATGGAAATGTCATTTACTAGAACTAAAAGTATACTTTCAATTGAACAGTGTCTGCAGTTTACGCAATTTGAAGTTAACTAGGTTCTATACAGAGGTTTCAAGATACCAAAACGATGTGGGTAAAATACAATTTAATGTTGATCAGTCCCACCACCTGGTGTTTGTGACATCACAAAAATGATGTCATAATATTATGTCATATTTGGTATCTCGAAATTGATGAATTGTGTTTACGTTGTGATGGGAGACCTTGAAATATGAAGTAATATAATAAATGTACATTAAATATTAGCGTATTATACCTCACTGTCATTTAGAATGACAAGTGATTGGAATATATTTGGTCACATGACATTGAATAAGTTAAATATTTCACCAGATTTGTAAGATTGGGGGAAATAACCCGCTGTTTGATGGATGACATTGCATTAGGAACCAATATAAACCAATATAAATAAATATTACATTAAATAGTGTTATATAGATAAAGTGTTATGCATCTTTGAAATTTCAAAAATTTTGTTAAGCCCTAGATCAAAGTACGATTAGTTCATTTTAACATAGGTTTTTTTCATCGTCTGAATTAGGATTAATTTTGACTACTTTTAGCTACTGATACTATTGTGAATGACATATATATACATTAGTTCATTGACTGGTTTATTACACTGCCCCATGACTTAGAGTGCTGTAAGCTGAAGTTGTCCCCACAAATCTTCAAAATACAATCTGACCCATTCCCATTTGTAAGTCGTGACCACTTCAGTACAGTTTGAGACAAAAATATTTACGCATTGTAACAGCTTGTTTGATCCGTTTAGAGTATGGCAAGAGGATGTCCCTTTCATAGCAGCTCAACTCCCTAGTCTTCTTGCCAGGGTTACTGGTCACCACAATAATTCGAGAGAAATTCTTCTTACAGACCCATGGTAATAGTAGGTACTTGTGCCGAATCTCGAGCCGTCTGTTAAATAGATTTCTAGAGGGTCGCTGAATCACATATTTCATTGTTTGGTTATCATAGTCCACTATTTGGCGATGAACCACTGCCACATATGCTAGAGGAAGAAAAAGATAGAAAAAGATAATCAAAATGTCTACCCAATATGTATCTAATAATTTTAAAATTTAGTAGAATAATTATGATAATACATGTATACCATGTTACCGGGTGGTGCAATTTTAATTTAACCTTTTGATTTTCTTACAAAATTGAAAAAAAAAATCACAAAATCATAATCACATTGATTCTCTTATGCTGTTTCATTTAATATTGTTATCAAGGATGACAAAGAAATTACAAAGGATAGGTTTGAAAATATGTCATACCAAGTTTGAGTGCACAGATAGCCGAATCGAGCTCCCCATTTTCAATCTTTTCAGCAACTTCCCTTCGATTCTTAGCACAAAGATGGCAAGTAATATTTTGTGATGGATCAGGACACCTGGAAGTTGTCATAAAATGATAATGTCATGGATTATGTCATGGATTGCTACACACTCAGTATCTGCATTCTGTCTGAATTGTGATGATGTTATTTCATAAAAATGATTATAGAAACAAATTTTCACAATGATTTTCAGTTGCAAAAGGATTTGTTGGATTAAAAAAAATCCTACATGAAAAATAAAAGAAATCATACAAAAATTGATTTTTTTTTTAAATATTCTGATTAATCATAAGGAATTCTTATTAATTAACTTGAATATTCATAACTATGCAATTTTGAGACAATGAAAGCGATCACATGTTGCGAGATTTTAAATTGTTTGGTTTGTGATAATGGCGTATTACTTACTGTGTGCCATTCACAACTTTGAAGCTACAACACTGTTGTGTCTTGTTGTTATAGAAATTGGATCCACAGCATTTGTTGTCTTTATCCAAGTCTAAAACTCCACGATATAAATTGTAGTCGCAGCAGAGATCGGAGCTGTCGTTGTATTTGCCATGTCCGCACCTTTTTGCCTTCGGTTTCACCTCTCCTCTCACACAATCCTGTGTGATTGAAGCATAGGATTTTCCAGTGCCGTTCCGGTCATTGTAACAACACTTGTCCTGACTACTTGCTGTCTTAACCGTCACAAGCTTTCTATCGCAGCACGTGTAATTATCCCATGTGAACTTCTGTACTCCACAACATTCTTCCTGGTGGCTAGCTACGACACACTCGTTATCCGTTCCTTTTGTCATAAAATAAGAAATATTATTCTTGATAACTTAAAATGATAAATGTTTTTCATTTATCAATCTGTTTTCCGTTTTGTTCGCTTGTAAACAATATAAATTTTGGTATTACTCTTTGAACTTAATTATATATATAAGTAACCTAATTCAAAAACATTTTGCAGAAATCTCCCAACATCAACAATTAATCGTAACGATTAATAAGATTGTTCTCATTTTGAACTGGGCAAAAATATTGTCAAATGAAGTTTTTCATTAGTTTAATTTGATTTCAGAGTATGATGATGGGGTTATAATGTTGATGATGATTGGGTTATAAGGTTTATGATGATGGGGTTATAAGGTTTATGATGATGGGGTTATAAGGTTGATGATGATGGGGTTATAAGGTTGATGATGATGGGGTTATTAGGTTTAGGATGATAGGGTTATAAGGTTGATGATGATTGGGTTATAAGGTTAATGATGATAGGGTTATAAGGTTGATGATGATGGGGTTATAAGGTTGATGATGATGGGGTCATAAGGTTTAGGATGATAGGGTTATAAGGTTGATGATGATGAGGTTATAAGGTTGATGATGATGGGGTCATAAGGTTTAGGATGATAGGGTTATAAGGTTTAGGATGATAGGGTTATAAGGAGTATGATGATGGGGTTATAAGGAGTATGATGATGGGGTTATAAGGTTGATGATGATGGGGTTATAAGGTTTAGGATGATAGGGTTATAAGGAGTATGATGATGGGGTTATAAGGTTGATGATGATGGGGTTATAAGGTTTAGGATGATAGGGTTATAAGGTTTAGGATGATAGGGTTATAAGGAGTATGATGATGGGGTTATAAGGTTGATGATGATGGGGTTATAAGGTTGATGATGATGGGGTTATAAGGTTGATGATGATGGGGTTATAAGGTTGATGATGATGGGGTTATAAGGTTGATGATGATGGGGTTATAAGGTTGATGATGATGGGGTTATAAGGTTGATGATGATGGGGTTATAAGGTTGATGATGATGGGGTTATAAGGTTGATGATGATGGGGTTATAAGGTTGATGATGATGGGGTTATAAGGTTGATGATGATGGGGTTATAAGGTTGATGATGATGGGGTTATAAGGTTGATGATGATGGGGTTATAAGGTTGATGATGATGGGGTTATAAGGTTGATGATGATGGGGTTATAAGGTTGATGATGATGGGGTTATAAGGTTTAGGATGATGGGGTTATAAGGTTGATGATGATGGGGTTATAAGGTTGATGATGATGGGGTTATAAGGTTGATGATGATGGGGTTATAAGGTTGATGATGATGGGGTTATAAGGTTTATGATGATGGGGTTATAAGGTTAAGGATGATGGGGTTATAAGGTTTAGGATGATGGGGTTATAAGGTTGATGATGATTGGGTTATAAGGTTGATGATGATGGGGTTATAAGGTTTAGGATGATGGGGTTATAAGGTTAAGGATGATGGGGTTATAAGGTATGAAATATCAGAAGTAGCTGTGCAACAAGGTCTGATAATAGTGGCATTATAACAGGGTGTAACTTATATTAGTGTTAGTATAACATGTTTACTAATTACTTGACATAAAGTGATATTTCAACAGAGTTTTTGGACTAAGATAAGTCTCACCACATCTCTGATAATCAGATCTTGGATAGGGTTTTCCCATGCAGCAGAACTCCAAATCATTATTGTAGACACTATATCCACAACATTGGCGAGCTTGTGGTGCTTTTTTGTGAAGTACAAGTTTTTCTGATGAATTCCTAGGGTGTGGACAACACACGTGTGTGGCTCCATCAATTCCTAAGACAAAAAGAAAGAAAGAAATGGAATTACTATATTCAGGAGTACATGGTAACCAGGAAAAAATGTGACAAAACGAGACACCATAATGAGGAACATGAAACATTCTTCTAGTTTTGATTAAAATTGTTAGCCAATTTGATAGGCTGAACAACTGTTTTGTACTTATTATTAAGTATTATAAGGTTCCATGAGCTAAGAGAGTGAATTATGTGTCGGGCAGATCAAGACGAGTGTCAAAAAGAACTCTTACTTGTGTATATATGTCACATAGGGAAGGCCAGTTGTTCTTTACCTGTAGGGAATGATCCACAGCAAAGCCGACTCCTAGAAATCACACGAGAGGATTCTGTGCAGCATTGCTCCGTCATAAGGTTTCTGATCTGGTTTCCACAACATTCATAGTTCCTCTTGTCATGATAAGGATAGAGGACTCCGTCACAACATGTGTTCAGATGTTTATAAAACGGAATCCCATCACAGTGGTCAATTATGTATAACTTTACAGTATGGTTGTTTGGGTCGCCCTTATCACAGTAGTGACTTCTGTCATCATAAGCGGTCTGGTTACAGCAATGCCAGTTAGATGTGTCCATCGTGATCTCATTTATCTTATTGTTACAACACTTCTGTGTGGTTTTATCTATGATGCTGTTACTGCAGCACGAGGCATTCTCCCAGAATGGATAGCGATCTATAGAAAAAAATACTAATTAGACTATGTGTACAAGTCTAAAAGAGAATTTTGTTTTATAATAGGTATACATATATGATACATATATATGTAACAGAATACATTTGCCTCTGCCAGGGATCAAACCCGGGATCTCTGTATTACCAGTCTGACACTGATTAAGCTATAGAGAAATTATCTCAGCCAAGAGGTACAGAATGTATATTATGGCTAATATTGACAAGGGTTATATTCTATTTGATGCACTAATTCTATTTTATGATTTCTGTCAAAAAGAGTATTAGGTTCCTTTTCTGGGCAATGATCAAAAACTATAAAAAAAAAACCATTATAAATTTTCCTTGTGGATGAACATTTGTAAATGAATTTTAATTGTGCTAATTAAAACATATGTTAAATCTTTCACTGATGATGTAATACTTACCTTGGTAATGATGATGTAATATTTACCTGGTTGATGATGATGTAATACTTACCTGGGTAATGATGATGTAATATTTACCTGGGTGATGATGATGTAATATTTACCTGGTTGATAATGATGTAATATTTACCTTGGTGATGATGATGTAATATTTACCTCGGTGATAATGGTAAAGTCTCGGTAATGGACCACTCTGGGTAGTTTTTGGTGTTGGGGGGTAGCAACACAGTTTGGTTTTGTCCGATTCTCTGACCACCTCTGGCCCACAGCAGTTTTGGTCCATCCCAAAACTATCAGTCTTGTTAAACAGTTGGCCTCCACAGCATATCTGGTCTTTTGTATGTAAGACTTGTGTACCTGAAAGTTAGGACCTGGAATCTGAGCTATAGAACCTTAAGGAGATATGATATAATTCTGTAATTATGTAGATTAACACCATTATAAGCTCTAACGGTTTCTGGAGGCGTATCCTTGTATATAATCTATGTCCAATCAAGTAACATTAAAAAACATGTAGGGTAATTTAGAGGGCTCATTGTGCCAGTGCTTGTTCAGGCATGACTTAAATGAGTTCAGTGTCATTGCAGATACCACTTTTTCAGGTAGACTGTTCCATGAATCCAAAATTCTACTGTTGAATTTGTTTTTTGTGACATTCAATCTAGTCCTGCGCTTCAGAATCTTTTTGGAGTGCCATCTGGTGACAGTAACAGGAGACAGTGTAAAGAGTTTGTCCTTATCCATAATATTGATATCATTGATTATTTTGTAGACCTGAACAATATCTTTGTTTCTGACTGATATAAGGTAAAGATTAGTTTTAGAAGTAGTCTAAAGAAGCCAGATTTATGTGTGAAAATATGTCAGCTTTTGACCAGAGATCCCTTGCAGCCATATTTGGAAAATATTCTAGCTACGCCAGATGTATTTAGCTGGCCAATGGTTGATTGTCCAACACCTTAAACACTATTTAAGCCACGTACCGTAATCAATGATCTTTATAATATGCACATACCATATAGTCATGTAATACAAGATCTGTCCCATGAACAGGCTGGAGATAATAGGATCAGATATCAATCTCTGTACCATTGAAACCACATTTATATAATCTCTATACTTGGAAGCTGCATCTAAATGACCATAGACTTGTTGTATCTGAATGACCCTGAACTTGTTGTATCTGAATGATCCCGAACTTGTAGTATGTAAATGACCCTGAACCTGTTATATCCAAATGACACTGAACATTGAACTTGCTGTTTCTGAATCACCTTGAACTAGCTTTATCTAAATGGTATTGCTCATGATGACATTAAACTCACCTGATATGGTATCTATGCAGCAGCACTGATTGCTGTCTATACTATGTGGTACATTGTTACAGCAGAACTCTAGTTGGGAATCCAGCCATCGTCCACCACATGGCTGGAGGGATATGGGCTGATAACAGGTGTCTGTAGTATAAACTGCAAGATTGAAGAAGTTTGTCATAGATAATAAAACATATATGGATAGTCAAAGGGCACTGGAGCAAGGGACCTGCCACTCATTTAATGAAGGTTCAACGGTTGAATACGATAAGGTGTTTGATCACTTAGATTATCATTCACGGCTGAATCGATTGGTTGATTAATATTTTATGAATTTTGTATATAAAGGATCTTGGGTGAAGGTTTGATTTGTAGTTTCTACCATTTTATTGTCGAAATAAAGCCTTGAAAAGAAAATAATAAAACTTTGAAAGAAAAAACTTCATGAGATAAAAACACAAATTTACAATGCAGTTTCATCATTCAAGATAATATGATTGAGGAAGTGATATCCTTGTGTCATCATTATATTTGAAGTTACATCACTATCTATATTGTAACCATGAATTTCTGTCATAAGTAACCAGTAGCTAGAATTCTTCAAGATTACTCTATCACAAATTACCAAAGAGTGGATTGTTTTTGACATATTTTATAGACGTGATCTTTGGGTAGATCTAGGTCACTCATTAAACAATAGAATTTCAACTTATGATATGTTCAAAATATCAGGTCAATTAATTTGCCTGGTGTGAATACCCTGAATAGCCCCGTTAATGTTTTGTTCAGTAAATTTTCCGTTGATTAGTCCCTCTATCCGGTGATTATGACATCATTATTCATATTCTATATCAATTGACTCAAATAAGATTTATAGTAATGAAAAAATATTAGTAATTTGCATACATATTTACAAAGATTAAATTCATTTTACCAACAAATTGTACAGTAATGTAAAGTTACATGTATCTTACCAATTTTCTCAAACAGTACATGTATCTTCAAAATCTAAAGTTTGTTTACTTAAATGTCGCATGTGTAGGAGATTTCACGGAGATAAATCAACGTAACCCATTCACCACTGAGCACACATTTGAATTCTTTATATATTAAGGTTAAAGTTTAAATGTTATAGAAAAAAAATGAATTCATATAGGTATACTGTGCTGTAATTTTGTAGAAATAAATAAATCCAGTTATATAATATAGGGAAATAATTTAATCAAAATCTGAGGATAATTTACTATTAGAATATCTTTTTTTTCCCAAGTGACTAGAATTTAAAAAAAAAATGATATAGGTATACTGTAGTGAAAATGATTGATTTGGTAAAACACATGTAAAGTAAAACTTAACATATATTATATCATTTTTTTAAAGTGACTAGAATCGTGACATAAGCACCTCCAACCCCCACTCCTTAAAAAAAATGAATAAATAAATAAATAAAAAAATAGATTATTTTAGATTACATATGTATTTTAAACCTGAACATGCATTTGAATTCTTAAAATTTTAAAACAAGGACATTTTGTGTACAGATGACAGATTTTAGGTTTTGAATTTTCATATACAGTGTAGTAAATTTTTCGAACTAAAATCTTTAGTTACACTATTGTGAAATAAAGTTCTAATTGCAGTAAGTTACACAATAGTTAATATATTTTTTGTTCAAGTTACCAGAATCTCAACCAAACAAAAATAAATTAAAAAAAAAAATCAATAAAAACTGCTTAAAAATCAATTACTTACTGTGTCCTATCAAACATAAAAAGTATACTTGTGTTTGTATACTTGTCATTTTTACATCTGGATGTTGAGGGCTTTCTAAGGCTGAGTGATTTCTTTTATAAATCAAAAATCTGGTTTTCTGAGAGTAAATTTAGTAACAAAATTTCCAAAAAAAATAAGGGACGGCAGGTGGATTTGAATCTAATATTAATTTAGTGTGTCAAAATATATTTATAAAGGTGGGGAGAACAGTGGTTAAAATAATTTGTTTACAATGCCTATACACATGTAGGCGTGTTTACCTGGGTAAATGTGTTGGGTATGTACGTCACTTATTTGAAACTTCCTAAACACTGGTAAATAATAGCCTCTATCAGAGCTTACGTCAAAATTAGGAACCCATTTAACCAATAGGAAATGGGGTGTTCTGAAAATTCAGTGGAGCTAATAGTCATATACTACTTATAGAAGTTGTTTACGTTTATACATTTGACCTAAATTTGTACTACATACACTCAAATGATAAGGGTCCAATCACTTAATGCATTCAGTGATTTTATCATCCGTAATACCAAATACAATGAGTCTCACATTATCGTATGTAATACTTTGCAGAAAGAATCAAGTGCTATTAAAATCCAGTTCAGGACTTGGGCACTTACACGTTATTTCCTACATTATTCAATGATTGCACTCTTCAATACCAGTCTTAATGGTAATCAAGATACGCTTGACCTAAGATCAACATATTTGAGAATTATTTTTGTATGGAGATTTTTAACAAGAATTTTGAAAAACAAACTCATTTACCTGTAAATACTGTAATAAACTGTTTCACCATATAGAAATAATTGAGGTGGTATCTATTCAATCTTCTGTCTCATGAAGGAGATTGATTAAAAGGTAGATGTAAATGAATAAAAGGAAGTCTCACACTTTTTAGATCACCCATGGCCTGAAGGGATGGGGCATCAGACCATCATATGTCAACGTTTTCTTTAAATCAATACTAGTCATAAAGTTCTGCATCAATTGTCATTAAATTTGACCAGAAACATCCCTGGGGAAGGGGAACAGAGTTTATTTAAGTCTTGGCTCCCATTAGGCAGGATGAACGGGACCAAATAGGGGGAAATACAGTTAAAAATACAGTCAAACCTTTCTAAAAGACCATCCAAAAAATACAGTCAAATCTTTCTAAAAGACCATACAAAAATATGGTCAAATGTTTCTAAAAGACCATCCACGGGACAGAGGAAGTATGGTTTATATAGTCAGGTGGTCTTTATACACAAGTTGAATTGTGTTGAAATTTGTTATTTAGGATTTTAGAAAAGTCTTATTAAGCAAGTGGTTTTTATACAGAGGTGGTTGCTAAGGCAGGTTTAAGTTGCTACTAGTCATAAAGTTCTGCATAAATCATAGCCATATATGGCCAGACACAGACACTTCCTTGGAGATTGGGGACCAGCATTTGTACAAATTTTGGCTCTGACCCCTTTGAGGCAATAGAAGCGGGGTCCAATAGTTTGAAATTAGAGATACCGTATTCGAACCAAAAATCGCTCATGTCCCGATAAGCACCCCTCTCCATTTTGAGACCTCATTTTAAGAACAAAACTATCACAACTGTATAAGTTTGCAATAATTTTTTCTTATTAAGCAACTTTCTACTTTTTCAATTTTTTAAATGCCCTGGGCACTTATTGGGTCGGTGATTTTTGAAAGTCCTTGAGGATCAAATTGCTTGGATTAATAAGCCAGGTGAGCAATACAGGCCCTCTGGACCTCTTGTTTGTTTTAATGTGTCAACTATTTCTGAATTCATTCTGGTATTGATAATAAAATTATTTCTACATAAAAGAGTACAATATATACATATATATGTGCCTTTGAAATATGAACCTGAATGACTGTGACAATAAAAACACAAAATATTAAAGTTATTAACAAGGAATATATATACATACCTTAGGTTTACCCATGTTATTCTGGGTATTTCCAGCTTGTTTGTTAGTAGCTATTGTTACAGAAGTAAACAAGGGTTAACCAATATTCTTTTGTCATACAGTCAATTAACAAACACAGATATATATCTCCTACTTGTACATTGCTTTTAAAGTAATTTACGTCCTCATAGTATTGTAATGACTTAATATGTCACCAGAGGTCACTACATTAATTTTGAAGGTTTGATTACATATACATGTATGTAAACTGAAGCATTATATGGACTCAAATCGGGCATTTCAAGTAATTATTGTAATACAGTATAATAGAAATGGCAAATTCTGTACTTTTTGTTTCTTAATGTATACACCATCTTAAATCTGCTTTATCACATGACCACAGATGGGCTGTTATTAAATGAAACTAGACTGATTACATGAATCTCAAACCTTCAAAGGTAGTGGGTACAAATTTATGAGTTTTCAAATAACATCCTAAAGGTCCAGTTGATGTATTGCTAAGAGCACTGAACCATCTTGGATTTAGATAATTAAAGTTTGTTACTGCTATTTCTCAGAAAGTACGGAAGGGATGCTTCTCAAATTTCATATTTAGGTTCCCCTAGGGCCCTAATAGTGCGTATTGCATTTTTGGACTGATCGGTCAACAAGATGGCCCCCTGGCAGCCATCTTGGACTTTGATAGTTAGAGTTTGTTACCGCTATTTCTCAAAAAGTAATGAAGGGATCTGTCTCAAATTTCACATGTAGGTTCCCCTAGGGCACTAGTTGTGCATATTGCATTTTGTAACTGATCGGTCAACAAGATGGTCGACCGGCGGCCATCTTGTAATTTGATAGTTATCACAATTTCTCAGAAATTACTGAAGGGATCTCTCTCAAATTCCATACCTAGGTTCCCCTTGGACCCTAGCTGTGCATAGTGTCTTTTGGGAATGATCGGTCAACAAAATGGCCAACTAGCTGCCATCTTGGATTTCATCATTGAAGTGTGTTACCGCTGTTTCTCAGAGTGTACTGAAGCGATCTATCTCAATTTTTATATGTAGTATGTTTGAAAAAATTTGAAAAACAAGGAAAAGATCACTCTTTCCATTGTCAGACATAGATCATTCTTTCGTGGGCGCCTCTGGGATCTCTTGATTGTACCATGATTCTGAACCATTAGATTCTGATAATGACATTCAAAATCACATTACATGACTGTATCAATAGATAGCCATGTAATCCAGTCTCGGAAAACATTTAAGTTAATGTATTGAATGATTATAAATTCAGTATGACAGCTAGAGGTATGACAGAAAATCAAACCAAGCCTTTTTGCGTGTGTAGGAAGGATTGTTTTGTTGAGTTGTAACATGCTATAAACAATCAGGGTCCTTAGGCTTGTGTAGGAAGGATTGTTTTGTTGAGTTTTAACATGCTATTAACAATCAGGATCCTTAGGCTTGTGGAGGAAGGATTAAAAGGAACAACTGAGCTCCCTTGTTTTTGTCATCAAAGAATAACAAAAGACAGAGACATGATGATTTAAGTTTTATTACTCAAACATGAAACATGTTAATATTTAAAAGATATCTATACATTTACACTCTTCATGTGTGTTTGTGTATTTTTAGCATAAATAAATCTTTTTAGATAAAATACATTAACGCTGAACTTCATATATCAAATTTAATGATCTCAAAATCTCTGTTAATTCACAGTTGGTGAGTCCAAGCCAATCATTAAACACTTCTCTCAATTCCTCACTTTGACAGTTTGAAATGTCACCATGGTTTCAACAACTTTTAAATAACAAGGTTTTGGGATAAAGATCAATGTTTTGTCTGAGAGCCAATAATGCAGATAGAATTTAGAATAAAGCTGTGTACTAAACACTAAAAGCAATAAATATTATATCATTAGTATTTCATTAACAAGCATACATAGAATAGAAAATAGAAATTCAATAATTTAACCTTATACATGTATTACATATTTGTCTTATCAAGTGTGGATTGAAATACTACATAATGTGTTTCAAAATTCTAGGAATTCCAGAAATATAATTGTAAAGTATAAATATATAGTGATACGTATAATTATTTGAGCATATCTTTATAAAAGGTTTTACTGAGTAATTCTTTCATCAAGTATTGAGGTTTGCATTGTGAAATTTTAATGACTTTTGCATTTTTTCTCTGAAAAAAGAAATCAACCCAGTTTAACCAAAGGGAAACTTACTTTCTAAATTAAAACCAATCAGAAAGTGTGTTCTAATCACAATTATAATTGACACATGCATTTTATGCTAAACATTAAAATTTTACATGTTTTACTGTTTTCACATATTTTTTTTTAACTTTGAAAGTTGAAAATAACAACAACAAAATGTATTATTTAAAAAATATATATATAAAAAAAAACTTGATTCATGTTTAACATGATAAGAACTAAAAACACAGAAATGAATTAAAAAGTGGATTTTTGTTTCCAAACAAATAAATAAATAATGATAATTTTTCTATTGTATAAATATGGTTATACGTTATCTACTCTTGTGAGCCTGTGTTGATTGTGATATCATTTGTTGGTAAAGGTTACTGTTTGATTTACAACAGATAAAACAGCTGGATTTTCATATAAACCTCAATGACATCATACTGAGGGTGTGTTTGTAGGGGCAGACGACTGTGCTAATTATCAAAAGACTCGTCAAGTCATGGTTTCTAAAATCATAAATGCATTTTGTTTGATTATGAAAATATTGTTTGATGATGAATTTATGAAAACATTCAAACATGCTAAAACCCACGACTTCTGAGTTAAATGTATTTGTAGAGGAGTTTTTCGAAAATATACAAATTGCAAACCAATTAACCTTTCAATAGTGGCCATTGACAAATGTGAACTTTTAAACTCTTTTCCCCATGCTAGAACATTTACAAAACAAGTCAATATTTAACTCACTCATTGAATTGGATATAAACACGTAAACTGATGAAAGACAAAAGTAAAACCAAAAGAGAAATGTCATACCACTATGCCGAAAGAACGAAGTGATCCTCCAAAACAGTATTGTCAATATCAGTGGTAGTTTCTTAATAATACTGTTAGTGTTATTGCTTAGAACAGCATTGGCACATGGAACAGAAACTCACTAAAATTTGCCCTATTGTAATAACATTAATGTTTGAGCTAATGTTTAAAGCTGCCATCATTTCAAAGCTGATTCAATATTTTGTTGCGGTCGAGATTCTATTTCTTGTTTTAAGAATTAGTATTGTTATTGTTAATCAGAAAAAAATGCATTGAAAAACATTTTTTTTTAATTAAAGGTATAATATTTGATTGATAAAACATGTAATTCAGTTCAGTTGATTATTATTATTCAAAAAAAAAAAGAAATTGGAAAATCATTGATAAAAAACGTTTTTCAATTAATTAACTATTATCTCTAATTAATCTACTATAGAAATCAAAGGTCCAAATATTTAATTATCATAAAATTTTGAATGTTGTTGTTTCTCAATTTTCTTCTTGATAAAATCAAAAATTTCGTCAACCACCTCAGCTGTAACTAGACTAGTTGGAGTATTACACCTTTCCCCCCAATATCTCGTCAGAGTCTTTTTAATTTTGTTGGTGAAAGGTAGAATGTAATCTTCGTCACTTAAATTTACTCTTCTGTCTCGTATAGACTTGTCTGTAATCACCAAGATTTTGCGTCGAGATTCCTTTCTAGGCTTTTTATCACAGACACACGTATGATGAAACAGTTTCTTAACTTTGAATGGCGTTTGGTTTTCGTTGAACAGTCTTGTTTTTCTGCCTTTGAGTTCTAGTCTTGTATCCCCTCCTATACTGTTTTTCTTACCCACTCTGGCAACGTAAACTGAAAGCAAAACAGGAAAAAACACTCAATGACTTTATAATTTTTCTGACAGGTTAATAATTTCATGTTATGACCTCAGCACTAGTATGATGTATGAAATATTGAATAGTATCGACATCATTGTAGACAATCGTAAACATTTAAAAGCTTTCCTAGGACTTCTATTTGATTCTTAGGGCGTCTCGCGATTTCCTATCGCCCGTGTTTCATATAAAGATATGAAAACAGTTTTGAAGGTGTATGCTTAAATAATTGTTCTTGATCAGGAGAAAATGAGATTTTCAACTATACTCACCATTAGTTTTGCATATATCGATTTTTTCAGTCCTGATTTTATGTCTAATTTTCTTCTCATCCTGTTCACATAGCCATTCACATATAGGGTGTTCCGGTTTGCGGCATCTGAAAGAAAGTGATATTGTTGATAATTTTGTATCTACATTCAGATGTTACCCATATTAAATCCCACTCTCTAGAATAAGATAACAACTTTCTGGTATAGTTACATATTGACGCTGAAGGCATAATGTCGTTTTGAGATTAAACTTACTGCATTTGTAATGTACGGACAACTTGACACCCAGAAGATTTCACAGTTATCTTTAGAGAATAAATATAACTATTCTATGAAAATGGTGTTTTAATCTTTATACGTATTTAAACCTCTGTTATGAGTTGCATCATAATTTTTTTTATGCGTTGTTGGATGCGACATTACTGTAAACAGGCCATGATGGTTTATGAGGGAAAAAGATAGTCGTTGACTTACTTTTTAGAACCACAGCACGCCCCTTCACGTGGATCGTAGGTATTTTTTCCACAACATTTCTTTCCTGGTATTTTACGATGAACTTTGCCACCACAGCATATTTTCACAGAAGGATCATACATTCTTCTCCCGCAGAATTTTTCTGGGCAGCTTGAAATGTGAATAAAATTACATTTTACAAGAGTTTGTTGTTACTATGCATTTCGTTAAAATATCGATTATTTGCCAAAGTGAAGAATTTAGATGATTGATATTTGAAATGTCAAGTGCTACTTTTCATACTTCCATCTCATAGTGGGAACACATTAAAGAAAAAAACAAGCGTGCTTGTCGGAAAATTAAATGCCTATCACTAATTCTGCAACTTGTGGGGTTGATGCTAGCAGATCAGAAATTTTCAACAATAATAAACACTTAATATCTCCCTTTGCAGCATCATTCATACATTGCCTTAAAAGTATTGATATGTAGATTATCTCCCTTTTCGCACCTTCGTTGCGCAACTCTATGTTTGAAGTACATGTATACTTAGATAACAACTTTGTGTTGTAAACCATACTGCTACCTACCTTGTAGAATTGTAGACTTTCCAGTGACAACAGCTCTGCGTTGCAAGATTGAAGACTTTGTGTCCACAACAACTTTGCCTGTTGAGTGTTGCATTAGAGTATAACCTGTTGAAACAGCATACATCAGTGTTCTTGTCGTAGTACAATTTCCCACATCTTGGCTTGTTGAGTATCTGGGTTACAGTTGGCGTATGTCCCCGATGACATTCTTCTGTCTGGTCAGAGTAAGGAATGGCGTGTGTATTTCCCTTTGCGTAACTAGTACAACATCTGTTGTGAGAGCTGCTTGTCTTTGGCTTTTGAAAATTACTGTAGTTAAACGAAGTTCCAGCTTTGCAGCAGACGTTGTCATGGTTCAGTGCTTCTGATCCACAACACTCTTCGGTTATACTGGCTGCACTACAATGGTTGTTATTGTCTGAAAGTGATAAACGCAAAATTATTTTGAATGGAAAGATGTGTGTCATCTTCGATATTTTTATGTCTATTAATGACCCGGATGTAATTTCATCTGAATGTTGTTTTGCCATATAAGTTGTTATATTGCTTTGATGCACTTAACAGAACCCGATGTCATCTTGAGACAGAGTTTGTTTAGTAAGCGACCAAATGAGTGAAAAAAATATCAAATGCCCCTCTCCTTTTGAGACTCGTCATTTGTGCCATCGACGAGAAAAGAAGAAAAACAATTAACAAAAAGATTATAACTGACAGATGATTGCTAGATAATGTAAGCGTTAATGGAACTTCGATAAACGACAAGTTTCATTACTTTTGGTAGCCTCAACGCCACACATAGTACGTAAAGACCGTTATAGTTATTTTCGCCGCTTTAAATAGTATACAATTTATATAGTTCTATTCTATGCTATCATCAAGTTGACAAACTCGTATAAAAATAACCTCTGTCCATTTAAAACTTGCCTCTACAGATTTTATACTGTAATATGTTGTATGCTTGTCCATTGCAGCAATTTTGAGTGTTCGTGTCTATGACGATGTCCCCACAGCATTGATCAGAGTCTTGCGAGATCACCTTTGGGACACCATTACAGCAGCGTTGGGTTCTGGGATTGTATCCTGAAACAAACAAAAAAAAGAAATTCTGAACTATACCTTTGACGAAAATCAGAAGACGGGATGAACAAACTAATGTTGATGTTTACTTTTAGTAAACTCAGTTTTGCACATAGTCAACGCGAAGCGAACAACTTCATAGAAAAATAAACTACCTAATGTCCAGAGATAATTATTTTGACGTTAAGATTAATTGTCCATCCCCTTGAGGATGAGGATGTAAGATTCTTAAGCTACCAAACTCTAGACCCTAAGCCTAAGGGTTTGTGTATTAAGTTAAACACTACTTACCATTTGTTTCGGATCCGCAGCACTCCATATTTGCTGGCATTATGTGGATGTTATTACAACAACGTTGTGTATTGAGGTTAATTAGTTCATTTCCACAACAGGAAAAGTCAGAAATCTGCCCTTCGACACGGTGTCGGTGACCGTTACAGCAGAGCTCTTCACGGTTATCGATCTTGCTATTTCCGCAGGGTCTGGTAAACTTCGACCTAGAGGTCATTCGTCCAGTCGCTCCATCCCAAGCACATTCCTCTGTGTCAGTGGATATGTATTCTTCTTGGCAGCATATCTTTCTGGAATCCTTAGGATAAAGTCTGACTTGGTAGGAATCGTCTGTACAGCAGACTGAGGTATTTTTACTATATATCCGATTCCCACAGCAACGGGCATTTTCTCCTAAAGACATGTTGGAAAAAACAAATATTGATTGTACTTTTGTCGTATTTCCGATTGATATACGTGTTTTTCACTTGAAATAAAAAAAACGTATTTTTTAAAAAGTAAGTGCATTTTCTCTCTTTGAAACAACAGTATTTTGGAAATGACTTCGATAAATAATAATATAAGGTTAAGACGGATGCATAGACACTTAGTATCTAAGTTATGTTTAAGTATACCTAAGAAGTGATATATTAGTATACAAAAGATCACAAGTTTAATCAGGGTCTAAAACTTGAACTTCTGACTTCACTCTGATTCCTGTCATAACACCTTTCTCAATTCTAGAGCATTAAATTCAGAAGAAACGCAGTTTAAATAGATTGAGTAGAAATATTATGTATAACCTTTGAATAACAATTTAGATTTAATTTCCTCTACACACTGTTTTACAACTTCTGTTTAAACTACAACGATTAGTTAAGTTGATTCTGTAAACAGCACATAACTTATCATTTCTTTTTTTAAAAGCCATTGGAAGGTCGACAACTTAGGATGAAGTCATGAAGGATGACGAGTTTTTCTTGATTCTTGATACTTTAAAAATAAAACTGATCACAAATCTGCAGTGTGCTACTGTCGAACTATCACAGATGTGTGCCAAGCATTGTTATACAAAATGATTATCGATCTCCTCATGTTAATTTGTTTAAGATTTTTCATGGATGTCAAATTCATATGTATCTAGATCTAGCTAAAATATTTTAACTTACAAGAAAAGAAATGCGAGATTACTTACCAACCAAATAGGTATATAGACGGGCAGTCGCATGGTTTCCGTGGGGCTGAGGGACGCAACAAAGATTTCCCATGGACGGGACATATGGTTTGGAAGCACAGCAGCTTTGCTCTTGTCCTAGGTGGTCCACCTTTGGAAATGTACCTCCATAGCAGCATATGTGCTCATTCGGGTCGTAAACTTGTTGTCTTGCTATTAAGAAAACGAAATGTCAGTTTAGTCTTATTATTGTTTTCATGTAAAATATTATTTATTTTTACAGATGCATTTTGTATATTTTTTACGAATAAAAACGATATAGAATAAAAACTCCTTTAGAAATCTTTATATTTTGTACAGGGTCACCACATTACGACATTTCTGTCCGAGGTTTGATATATCGTATCAAACAGACGAAGATAAGAATGTAAGATTTTTTTTTTATTCCATAGAAAAAGATAATAAACCTAATATTATATATACAGTCTATCATGTTTTCTAGGAAGTTAAAATGTCGTATTTACCTCCTAAATGCGCTGGTACCCAGTCGTATGTTGGATACATTACTAGTGTTAATCTTCTGTATATCTTACTATCTGACTATATCCAGGCTTATAGGCTTATACTCCAGGTGCATTTAGGCAGTGAAAGGACATTTTATCTTCAAAGAAAATATTTATTTTTCATATTAATATATTATGTATTTAGTTGACTAACTTTTTCTTTTAATTAGTTAAAAACATTAATATACGATGTAATTTTGTTATCAGGATCTATTGATCTAATTGACATACTTATATTAATGCTATCGACACAACAGCATTGTTTCTTTCCATTAACCTCCCGGGGTAAAATTTGACCGTTGCAACAGAAGGATGTGTCATCAACTCTGACCACGGTCCCATTGGTCAGCTCGCATCTCATCAGCTGGTGTTCAGGGTGACAAGTCATCGAAGATGCTAAAATATGGAGAAGAATAGAGAAATAATAATAAGAATAACTACTATAAGTAATATAAATCAACAGCGCGATATTCCTGAATCGGAGTGTTCCAGTGATCATAATAGTACACATTATCATAACTACCGGTAACATACCACAGCCTGCACAATACACACTTGGCACGTACATCACATATCGAGACTTATGAGGTCGTCCAAATTGAAATAAAAATATTAAACCAAAGCCAAGTATTGGAATATGGGGGTTCAAGATACCAAAACGACGTGGGTAAAGTCCGATTAACCATTGATAAGTCTCACCTTCCGGTGATTGTGACGTCAAAAAACAAGTCAAAATATGACGTCACTATCACCGGAATGTGGGATTACTATTAATTGACGAAAATTTTTACTGTTTTCCATGTTGTTTTAGTATCTCGGAATCAAAGTAAAATGATGACATTTACTTTCATAACTGAACTTTTGATATGTTTTATGCACACGATGTGAAAATCTAAGTAAAATTCCTCTTCTTTATCTAAGAAATATCGCTAGAAATGTAAACCCAGAACATTAAAACGATACACCCTCTTAAACCAGGTTTGCTGCTATTTTTTCATATTCTTTCATTGCCAATCTTGTTTACTAGTTATGTTTATGTTAAATCCATGTTGTTACATAAGAAGCGTTCTGTACTTGTATTTACATAATCGAGGTCCGTGTCACAAATATTACTAAGGTGCTAAGTAGTAAAAAAGAGGATGGTCTATAGCTTCTGATGAAATTGCCTGTTTGTATGTGTATATAGATAAAAATATAATGACGCATGCATATCTACGCAGCGAAACACATCGTGGTCGTTTCATGGATTTCAATATACTCACTAGTTATAGCAAAGTTAATTTACAAATAAATTTTTTGCTTAAATTTTTCGTTCTATAATTGTAGACTCGAAATTAAACTGATAGTTTGGCGATTATTACAGTGACAATAACAAAATGTTTTCAGTATACATATGTGTTTATTGATCGTAAACAAAAAATACTGTATAACAGATTATTTGTTATGTGCATCAATATATGTCTTTGCTAGCTAGGAAAATGACATTACCAACTTAGCTCTGCTTATGGAGACGTTTACCAACAGTTACTAATATACATTATGTAGTATGTGTGTGTCAAAGCATATGAACGATCGGCTGAATGAAATGTTGATGGTATTAAAGAAACTTTAGTATTCCAGCCCTTTTGAACCAAGGGTCATAACACTTATATTGTGAAACTACACTGCAATCCCTGGATCGTTACACTTTAAAAGACGTGAAATAGCTTTATAATCCACCTTCTTATGGATGCATATTTCAAACCATGACCGATAACGGGGCACTTTTCAACCCGGTATTAGTATATAATATAATTGTATATGTTTCCACACGAAATCATTTTAACTTGCATTGTCAATTTAAAGGTTTTTTGAACGACAGGAGTATGTTGGATTGATGAGGGTGTGCAAAAAATAATGAAGAGCTATCATTATGATGTGATATATTAATTATCAAAACGACAATTAGTTATTTCGTCGAAGAGAAAGTGTTTTGCCATTTCGTCAATTGGACATAACTTGAACGAAAACTTGTAATAATTATATTAACATTATGCCTCCTAATGTTTACCATTAATGTATACAACTGATACATACGATTTTAAATCATGTGAAAGCCAAATATTCTATCACAAGGCAATAGATACTTGCATGTTTAATAGATCTATATAGTTACTGTACATGTACATCCATATGTAGGTATCTCCGATTAAGTAATACTTATATATATTATCAAATAAAATGATAAAAATGATAAATGTTTATACAAATACCTGAGGAATGGACCGTAAGTAAAACCAGTAAAACTGCAGCGACGCACATATCGATTTGTCTTGCACATATACAGTATATTATAATGGCTTTTCCCATCGAGAGAGCGTTATATTAACCTTGGTATGGATTCCCCTGTTTCTAAAAATAGACCAACTAGTCACAGAATTCCCCAGCTATATTAATCGGGCAAGGTACATGTCCATATATTGTTCCACGCAATTTAACATACCATGGAATAAGTGAACCAAATTGATTTTTAAATTATTGGACAACCCTGACATATTTAAGATAGCAATGAAATTCACTTCCAGAGAAATGCCGAGCGGTTTATTTTAAAGTTATGAACATGTAGAGATTCTCGTCGGTTTAAAAGCTATAGATAACCTCTTGTTTTCTTCAGATGTTAACTTGCCACTCTAAATGGTTCTGAACATCAGTGATGCTTTATATAGGCAAACCTGATAATTCCATAAGGTCTAATTTTATAACAATTACATATTTTTACAAAAATAACAATTCTGGAGAAAGTGGATTTTTTTAATCGAACACTCCCAAGTAAAGCGGACCTAGAAAGCTAGGTCTTGTAAACACTAATATATATGTGTGGTATTTAGGGGTCATTTGTATGACCTAGGGATTACCAATGACGTGAGTTGCTGCCTGTGTATCAACACATGTTTGTTAAGCTGTTATTGGCTACCATTACTGCAGGGTCACCTGTCACCCCATTCGCTGTATTGTTATCAATATAGACTTTGAAGTAACTAAATCTTCCTCTTACAAAAGAGGAAGTTTTGTGACGTAACTAAGTCAGCCCATGGTATATAATTTAGGAAGTTGTTAGTCACATTGATTGTCAAATTATCTTAAAATTATTTCGGAAGAAGGCGACAATAATCACTTGTATTATTTTTTTCAACAAAATGAGAATAATCTATTTCGTCAAGGTATTCTTTCTTTTTTATTCGTTTCAAACAAAAAAATACTTACACATAACTAAATCACCAATCAAAATGTTAAAAGGCAAGTCAAGTTAAACGACAAAAAGTAAACGAGTCATATATTAAAAAAGTGTTCATACAAATAGGTTTTGACAGGTGACCAAACGACAAAGTTGCTTTAATTCAGTTTAAACCAGTATTAGCAACATATATATCTTTAAACACTTGAATGTTTTATACCACACATAAACACATTAATTGAATTTAAGATTTCTGTAATACTATTGCTGAATCTAGAAGAAACTTTGACTTTTCCATGCTCTTATATTAGGATATTCTGAACGATTAAGTTAAATGTGATATTCCCAGACAATTTTTTTTCGACATGTTCCAAAATAGACTTCAAAAACTTCTCAAACCCTAGGATGTAGACTGTAAATGATTATGTGTTTTTAATATTTATGCTATTTATGTTTATATATACATGTATTTGAAAATTTATTAAAAATGTTTTAGTATTTTATTTTATTTACCTGTTATAATTATGAATTGTTTCACCTTGGTATTACATTGATCTATATTTGATCTACTGATTCTTCATTTAAGCAGATATTCTGTTATTTCCAAACTATTGTATTACAGCTATGTAAAAATACCATCTAAGGAGCGGCCTTAGTTTCGTTTTAACTGATCATGACGGTAACCACGTTATTATCTATCGATGCATCTTCGTGGGCAACGCCCCAACACATGTTCAATAGACCGAAACAGATCAAACAATACCAAAATGAGACTTTGTCGTCTTTTATATCGCATTATGTATATAGATGTTTTCGTCTGTATTCCCAACTTAATCTGAAAGCTAGGTATTCTGAATGTTGTCGATATGACGATTGTACGGTTGATAGTGTAAACAATTTATAACTAATATTTCATAGTGTTTTTATAAGTGCTATATTCCATGTTATGTACATTGAGTTACATTTCTGTATTAGATATATATATTTAACCGCAATGGAGTACGTTAACAACAATAGTATTGGTTTTATTTTCATGTCAGTGAGAATTTTTCCTTATGACCAATTACACTTTTATCAGTTTGTCAGAGAAGTCCTTTTTCTTTTCCTTTCCATACTTTAAAACAAAACTACACACATATATATCACAATGTAGGTAAATGATGCATTAATATATAACCTAGCCTATTATTGTTCCTGGAAAATCTACGTGCTCCCAAATTTAGGTTTCAGGAAGTGTCCGTTACTATATTATTCGTGCTGATCAATCTTTTCGGGGAATTTTTTGTTATAGATTTGTGGGTCACTATGTCTGGTATTAGGATAAAATAACATAAGTTTCTTTAGTTAGTAGAAGTGGAGAACCGACTACTTGCCATGTAAGTTAATTAGTAATCTTAACACTAATTGATAATAATCTTCATTAGCATAAAAATTATCTATATATATCTCAGTATTTAGGAAACAACTACAGTTGCTGTATCAGTTTTCAGCATACAATCAACATGGCAATACATTTAATTATGTTTGTAGATAAATGTCTCTTAATTTTCTATTTGTTAATAAATTAGGTAATACATTTTGTGATCGTTTAACTGAAATGCACAAAAACTAGTCGAAGCTTAATTGCTTTATTCAGCACAGTGAGTACCATTGTAGTGTTTCTGTTTTGATTTAAGCGTAATTGTATCATCCGTTTTAATAATCTTCAATATAATTGATAATATGTCATTGTGTAGATATGTCAAGTGCTCATTTAAGATTTGAAATCTATTCACTAAGTAAATTACTAAAAGGAAGGTTTTAAAGCAAGCAACACTTCTAAATGAAGTTCTCTATGGACCTATAATACTTATTATGAAGTGATGTGTTATATTGTTAGATATGTTTAGGAAATAACTGAAGTGATCACTTACCAAAATCAATGATAAAAAGTACACATTTGTAATCTGTTTCGTAAAGGTTTAATTATCTTCAATATATTTTTATAATATGCCATTGTGTACAATAAACGTGTTAAGTGCATTTATTGCTTACTTCACATTTTTAGTAAATTGCTAAGAGGAAAGTTTACGTCTTTAAAATGTTTTTTAATCAAATATCACTTTTAAATGAAGTTTTCAATGGGCAAGATACTGATGTAAACGAAGCGGGTCTTTTTTAATATATTTTGGAAACAATTGAAATGATCGCTTACCAGTGACAAAAAGTACACATTTCCTTCGATACAAAATCATGAAAGCATGAGCATTTCTGAGACTAAATTCTGAACTACATAATAATTCTTATTAATTAAAGTGTAAAACGTTTGAAAAAGGGCGACAACGATCTTTTGTAATCGCTGAGACCCGTAGAAAAAACTCGATATTGTTATGGCAATATATAAAATATTTTCTTCATTAGAATTAATTATTGATGTGATTAGGCAGTTATCAGAGTTCACAGTGACTAACCTTGTGTAGATATTAAGTTATTTGACTGGCATTGTTTGCTACTATTCCTTTGGTGTATTGGGGTATTCATTGTCACTTTTATGATACACATTTGACATTAGTCAAGACTTCTGTAATTAAACTGGAGGTAAGTTTGGGCTGGGGGTGTTAATGATACTATTTCTGTGTTTATTTTATTACGAAGTTCCCAAAAACTATAATGCCTTTCCATAAAATTTACTCGATATTTTTTTTCTAATTCAATCTTCATAATTTTCTATAGTTAAATCCGTGTAGTTATGTACATTCCGAGTGTGTATTGTCGTTTTTACAGCAGACAATGTTGTCGTTGTTATCAGTTTTATTTTATTTTATTTTTGTGTGTGTGTTTTTTCCAGTTACTGATCCAAACATAATCGTAATCAGTCATTATCTTTTGTTCAGTGTATGACTGCTTCACGTCATTCATGTCAAGCATAAAGAAGACGATGAAAACTGTGTACGGTTGATAATTTTGCGCATTAGATACTTGTAAAGATAACAGAGGTAGGATCAAACCTCAATTGTTTTAATCAGCTAATATCCCCTTCACAGTCTACGGGATAAAACTCTAGAACTCCTCAGGGGCCACTTGTAATTGGCTTTATCAACCACAAAAGCAACGGAATGCATTGGTATCATTCTAGGGTTAGATGCAATGACATCGGAGGCGGGGATGGGGGTGTGAGAGGGGTGGGCGGGGTTATTGACGAGCATCGGTAATCTTGAACGGGTTTAAAATGTCCACTGTATAGTTATCTCCAGTTGTATCTTACAACTATGTTAAAGAAAGTGTATTTATTTTGAGATGAAGCCAGTGATTTTGGATACACGACACTACTGATGAAACTCATAGGTATTAATTTGTTCCCTCTATATTTATCTCGAACGAAATAAATCTATTTTAAATTGAGACATTTATGCATGCAGTTTCCCATGGCTTGGGTCAGGACATCCGTTGATGTGTATCTTCTGTATCTAGTGTCACTGGGCACTGTTTTATTGTCACTGTTCATAATCAATTGTATATTAATAAGGCAATGTCGTACAGCTATTTCATCCTTTACGGTCGCCATTTATACACTGACCAGTATTTTCTAATAACTGTTTTTCTGTAAGAAAATTGAATTGATTCGAAAGCTCAGTTATTGAACAATATTGGTATTTTATCTTATGAGCATTATCAATATTATCAATATTCAATATAGTTTAAAACTTTACAGGCACGAGATATTCACACCAAATAGCAAAAAATAAGAAAGAAGAAGAAAAACCCAATGCCAATCACATGCTGTAAGAGTTGGTCCAATTTTCCACGCTATTCACCCGAAATCGTAGTCAGGGAAAACCAATTATTCCTGGTTTTTATTGCAGGTCTGAAAATATTTCCGTGTTTGATATATATATGCATAAACATGAGTTACATTTATTGAATACAGAGTACACGTAATCATTCATTATGGTCTGTTGTTTTTTAGATGCACGTCATCGCGTATAAACTTTAATTTTGCTAAAAACGGTCATTTTCATCTCTTCAATAATATAGATATTTATTTATTTTAGCTTTCGGGGGTTACATAAAAACTATGTCGTTACATCGTCTGTTTACAGCTAGCGTATTTAAAATCAAGTTGATATAGTTGTAATCCTGACACCAACCCTTCATAAGTACATTACGATTTTATGTACATCATACATATTTCAATATAGGTATTTGTTTTTACATTTTTGGATTATTTTATATATTCCTTTCCGCTTTGTCAAGTAAACTGTTTCAGCATGGAAAAGTCAATGACTAAAAAGAATATAAAAATAATTTTAAGTTAGTTGGGTATTTTTGTCGTCACCTGGTCAAAATATAAGGAAGTTAATGTGAACTAATTAGAATGAAATACTTGTATTATGTTTTGTATAAAGACTTAGATGGATACATTTGTATGCTAAATTAGTTATATTTACTAACAAAGTATTGTTCAAAGGTTTAAAATGACGAACAATAGAATGAAAATGACATGTCAATTGATATAGGTTTTAAAAGACACAAGTGCTAGTGTATTTGGGATTTATTGTTATATGCGTTTAACATATTTACAGTCACGACTGTGTCTTAATGATTCGAGGGATGTATGGCACTCTATGAACCTTAAAGTGTTGATCCAAGTAAAATTATATCTTCATACTCAAGTATGTTTTACAGTTTTGGCATGTTTTACACTATATAATCTGAACTAAATGACTCTACAATTGACGCCTCACCTTTTGAGTGGATGGAGCACACGTCTCCTTTTGCTTCCACAACGTTTTGCGATCTTAAATTTCAAAAATTGCGCATGCTAGTATTATGTAAATAATAAAAATAAAGAGAAGGTGTAGTTTTTTTTTTATCACGATCGACTTGTTTCAAACATTCCAATTATGCTGTCTATACCATTTCACTTGTGGTCTTGAGTTGAGCGCTCGTCCCTTTGAGGAAAAGCACAGGGTTATATCTCTGGCCAAGACACACAGACACACAATCTAGTTTATAAAAGTGGTAGTTTCTGCTACTGCTTAGCTCTCAGCAGCATGGTAATAAATATATTTGTGTTTTGTAAATGTTAACTATAATTGTGATCAGACAAACTATTTCATTCAATAGATGTAAACGTGTGTTAAAAATGTACACGTGATTCAATCACAAGTGGTGTCATCATACGATGTCTCCCTCAGATAAAACGAAACTTTCGTATACTTCATGGAGCACTTCACAGCGGTATAATCCTAGGTCTTTCCAATTACCAGAGGGAGAGAACACGCGGGGGTGGAATCTGTGACCAGGGGTCGTAGATAACCACGAATAATGTGAAGGGGCATCATCTTCATGATAACAATCAATTATATCTATCTACAATCCAGTGATTTGGGGCGCCCCAGCTTAATAAACCAGTCATAATGATTACTAAAGTATTAGTTGTGGGAAGATTTCTTTTTTTTTCCTTTACAGTTAATTCTATTCATTTTGGACGATGAATAGGATAAAAAAAATACACATATCTCAGATTGCTTCCAAATTGAAAGTAAACACACAAGTATGTCTTCAATGAAAATCACGTATTATCCTACGTGTATGCATGACTCTGTACTCCGTTGTTTTCATTATGTAGATGGCGATGCACTGTGCTACAGAATGTGGTTTGTGATGCTAATGAAGCTATTGATATCAGTAGAATGTATAGTAAAACACGTCACTGAAACATTTTACGTTTAAATGACACACAGCTGGTTTCTGAAAACATTGATAGAAATCGCTATAACTTTCATAAAACAGTTACTCATCCAACATACAGTAGTTTTTTTTTAATAATTAACAGTTCATTCTTATATTACTTTGTATTTTTGATATTAGGTCATAGTGTGATGACAAAATACAAAAGAAATTTCTGTCTAAATGTAATTGTTGTCATTCAAGGAATCGTCATTTTGGGAGGCGATTTTTTGTTTTTGTTCTATATGAACACTTAGGGAAATAAAAAAAAACAAGCATCTGCTATCAGCGTCAATTAATATTGTGTTAAATTTGTCAACCACATCGCATCATAGTATTCACTGTATTTTGCTTGGTAAAATTATTTTTTCGATTTCTGTAGTTCTGAAAATTGTTCATACCTGGTTTGGTATAGGTTACATATAAACATGACCTACTCCATTCTCTGAATATCAGAGCTTTCAGAAAACGTGATTGTTCTGATAGAGTCTGTGCTTTTCGTGTTAAATTATATAACTATAAAGGCCGGGTTACCATTAATGTTATTTCATTTCAAATTAGGAATTCCCTTCCGTAAATATCCCATTGGCCGTTGACAACTCGTGAATAAAACATCACGTTTCACATGCCTATCATGGTAATCACTAGACCGAATCATCTGCCTCTTAAAATTATGGATATACTGATTATATATATATATATAAACAAAATTTAAAATGGCTTAAGAGACCGATGATTCGGTCTAGTTAACTGGGTCGTGCCCGATAGGTGCCCAATATTTCCACATTTTGACATTATTAACCTTACAATATGGGTATCTGTTTTTGTTCTCTAATGATTTATTTATATGCCATAAATACTGTATTTTTCCATTCACAATATCAATGACAATGTTTTCAGAAACCCCTATTCTTGCGATACAACATTGACAATATATGTTTTCCATGTTTCTATTTCGCTATCGGTTTTGGTTATGTAATGGTTTTTCTTAAATTTTGTAGTTGTATATTCGTTGACCCAAACCGTTATTTTCGATTTAGCAAAAATAAGCATTACAAATATTGGTTAGGAAAATTTCTGCTTTTTTAAAACATATGACCACCGCAGCTGAATTTATCTATTGTTACTAGGAATGGCCAAATAGAATATACGAAATTCATGATCATCAAATACCTTCACAGGGTAGGGTATTTCCATAAGTTAACGTAACATATTATGACCATTCCTTTGTACAAAAAATCATTTAACAGAGACGAAATACAAGGAAGTTTTTTGTGAATTAATGGTATTTAAAATCAAGCAAATTCTTAGAGATGATGTTGTAATTTGTGATTAGAAAAGTATAATCTTAGAATACTATAAATAAAATGATAATTATATAATTTTATAAATAATTACATAAATTATATATGTCCTATATGTACCTATCATTGTTTTAAAGCTACACATTTCTAAAAAATTAAAATCGTATGTATCATGTAAATTAGTCTCCTTATGTTTGTCTTTATATTTCAATGAGACAAGATAGTAAAAAAAAATCAGTTTTACTAAAATACTAATGATATCATATTTCTCTTGTTTCATTTTACCGCTGTAGACAAAGGTATCGCATGGGACGTTTGTGTGAATTAGTATGTAATTACATTAATTATGACCTTATTTCTAAGAAAACAAAAGCCTTTAATTCGTCTTTGGACACTTATTAACTGAAACATGAGATCGTGATTTGTGTAAACTGAGCGTCTCTGTTTGTGTACCCAGTCCTAGATTGACCTAGCTATGGACCTAGATCCAGGTATGCGTGGGAAGTAGTCTAGTGTGCTGACTAAACATTTCCTATTTATCTATTTATAGAAAAAGAAGGATTCCTTTTTAACCTATATTTACTCTATCATTGTTCATCGTATGTTTTATTCACTGGAAAACTGTCCCCTTTACGTCATTTTCAGCCAATAGCGGTATAGCTGTGATAGTGGTACGAGTAAACAGTAATTAGTCATTGGTATTTCTCCCATATGTTAACGTACCAGGTTTTGGAGCGACTGGAATTGACTTTTCGGTTTTTTCATTTATTTCATAAAATAACCTGTTTCATTCGAAACTTTAGGAATAGTTTCTTCCCAGTAGCAACAACTATAAAATATCGAGATATGGGTTTTGTCTACAGTTCCTTCACCAATTATAATATTAAACATTGCTTTTAACATCTCTAGCATTGATCCTTACGACACGTTCTTTACCATTTAAAATATATCGGTAGGAAGTTTTTTCTTCTCCTTTTCATATAAAATCAATTAATTCATTTGATAAAAAAAACAATGTACAGATGTGCCCACTCAGGCAGTGTACTACAAATTTTAGATTTAATTTCAGATCAATCTATCAATCAATCAATTAATAATTAACGAAACAGTAATAATATTTCGTTTCAGAAATGGCCGAGTCCCATGAGTTTGTCTCGCTTTCCATGCAACAGACACCTCCAGGGCATCCATTCTTTGTAAATTTGGATACAAATTATAGATGCATCGCATGCAGGTATGAATTGTATTCGAGTAATATTATATCATATAATCATATTCAAAAACATATGCTGTCTCTTCTACATTTTACCACTAGCCCTTTAACTTTGGGTTTTAATGAGCATTTACACAGGAAACTGGTTTATATTTTGGTACTCCGATTTTCTTTCATTTCCATTGGCTTGTACATAAATTACCCTGACTGGTTATAGGGCGAGCGTAAAAAAACCCCATTTTAATCTGGTAATTACGCCTTTTCTTTGGTAAGATTAGACACGCATGTGTCATTGTTACCAGGGATCATTCGTAACCCAATCAAATTGCAACAGAACTTTTAAACTTTAAACTTTAAATTTTTCAAAAATAGACAAAAAAAAATTGATTTTATCATTCTCACGGAGTCTCGCGTCAAGTAGAAAAACAATGATAACTATGCGAGATACATTTCGATCAACTTTTTTCTCAGAGATGTTCTTCGAGACGCGGTGCAGACTCTTTGTGGCCACAGACTGTGTGAGGTGTGCGCTTTCGGGATATTTGAAGAGCCGCCGCCATGGCGATGCCCTAGTAACGATGACACATGTGTGCCTTATCTTACCAAAGAAGAGGTGGATTTATTACATTAATTATGTATTCTTACGCCATATTTGTGATAGTCCGGCTCTTTTAATGTTGGCGTTGAAGTTTTATCTCACTCAAACATATTAATATTGGATAGTAGACATAATATACCGCAGATTCAGGTATATGTCGATCTATTAAAGGTATAATCTGAGACCTATTTCTGAGAAAATCCGCCATATTGTAAAGCAATCTCAACTAAAAACATATAATCACCATCTCCAATGAACTGCTGACACAGACATTTATTTTTTCGATTAAACTTACCATTTTGTATCCTAATACCTCATTATTAATATCTGAGTAACAGATAATACTCAGTTTTATAAATAATACTCATTTTATCGGTAGGTCATCGCCCTGATACTGCTATATCTATAGATAATTATTGGAGGTGACGGATTAAAGATTAACTCACATTTTAAATATGATTATTGTTTGTTATCTTGTACGCCATATCTCCATCCTCGATGGTTGTTCTCCAGGTTTTTCGGGATCCATGCGCCAGACGTGAAATCGCCACACTTCTTGTTTACTGCTCCAATAAAGATCGAGGTTGTAAGGAGACAATGCAATGGAAGCAACTAGAGGTAGCTTAGATTTGATAAGGTTATAAAGTGTTTATAGCATGCTGAAAGATGAAACTGATGTACGACTTCTCTAGAGTTTTACTTTGGCCATATATAAACTAATTTACTGTTAAAGCTATGAATTAGTGAAGTTATTAAATGTGTTGACATCATATGATTACTAAATGAACACAGATTTGACCTAGTTTTCAAGACGCTGACACTCCTGGAACACTGGTTCCTAAACCGTTCGGAATTTTAAGAGGTGTTCATAGAAATATATTATCTTTTATTTATATTTTGCGTATGTTTGTTATGTATTTGTTAAATACTGATGATACTAGTATTGTGTTACCAGGGACATGATTTACGGTGTGACTACAAAGCGGTACAATGTAGCTTTGTGACTAACGGGTGTGATGTATGTACAACAAGACAGAACCTGGAGGACCATCTACAGCAATGTCAGTATAGAAACATACTCTGTGCATACTGTCAGGAGGAAACGATCTTCAATCAAACACAAGTAAACATACTATTTTGATCCACTTCTTCAGTCGAAGTATTGGTTATAAATAAAAAGTTGATATGAAATCTATAAAAAGGTCGATGTTTTAAAATATATTTTTCTGTGTTTTGAGGTTATTAAACTTGTTTTAATTAAATATATGACAGTGATTCTTCACAATGTATCTATATTTAGGATCACGAATCCTTTCGGTGTAGAAAATATCCCATTGCCTGTCCGAATGATTGCGGAGCTACCAACCTACGGAGGGAAGATGTAAGTGTATATTTATTCCTGTGTTATAGATATACAGAATTAAAATGTCGGAATATTAATTCATCCAAATATTGTCAGCATTGTCAAGTCAAATGTTGATATTGGATCATTCCAAACTTCTGTCAGGATGTCTCTCTATGCTGGCCAAACATAGAATAAGAACCACAGAAGGAAACCGAATCTTGGAAAACTTCTTTTAGAACAATCTCATAGTGAGGTTTATGTTAGTTAGGATGTAGGTAGCATTAGATTCAAATAAATAACGTGATGGGCAATACGTGTTCATGTGAAATGTAAGATTTTTTTTTTCAAGTTTGGTTTTTGGTATGGGAAGACAATCAAGAGTGCAATTTGTATGACCCCTTTGATCAATGTCTTTATATTTAATGTTCAATTCGCAGTTGTGTGAGATGACATTCTTCAAAATTAGTGTTAAAAGACCAGACTTGAAAACTCACCATTTAAGCTAGACAGTGAAAAACGTTAACATTTTGCCCCTGTGTTTTCTATGTACGTGCTTTTAAATCAACGAAAATGCTAATATAAGTTATCAATTCAATCAAAACCAGCCTTTTTAGCTCACCTGGCCCGTAGGGCCGGTGAGCTTATGTCATGGTGCGGCGTCCGTCGTCCGTCGTCCGTCCGTCGTCCGTCCGTCAGTCAACATTTCCTTTAAATCGCTACTAGTCATAGATTTCTGCATGGATTGTAACCAAATTTGGCCAGAAACATCCTTGGGGGAAGGGGAACAGAACTTGTATAAATTTTGGCTCTGACGCCCCGGGGGCAGGAGGGACGGGGCCTAATAGGGGAAATAGAGGTAAATCTTATAATTCGCTACTTGTCCTAGAGTTCTGCATGGATTGTAACCAAATTTGGCCAGAAACATCCTGGGGGGAAGGGGAACAGAACTTGTATAAATTTTGTCTCTGACCCCTTAGGGCCCCTTTGGGCAGAAGCCAGGGCGGGGCCCAATAGGAGAATTAGAGGTAAATATTGAAATTCCTTCAGAAAAGAAACAATGAACCAGTAGTTGGCATTACAAACCAGGTGAGCGATACAGGCCCTCTGGGCCTCTTGTTTATACATTGGAATATACTGTAAACATCCATATACACAATTAAATGATATTATGTAAATTGATGTAGAAACGCGACAATTTGCGTGTAGTGGTGATATATAATGAAACTGCATATCATATAGGTTTTATCATTTTGGATTTTAGCTGAAGGATCATGAACAAGAATGCCCCCAAAGACAATCTCGTTGTAAGTTTTCGAATATGGGATGTGGTTTTTCAGTAAGTATGATTTGAATAAAGTTAGGCATGATAATTCAACACTTCTAATTTAAGGTGTGGAATATAATACGTAGTTTTTCGTAATTGTACAGTGTAACAATTTCTCACATTTATTTCTTTGAAACATTAAAAAAAAAAAATCAACTGTGTTTCGAGGTCGCCAAGTTGATACGACTCTGACAATGCACAATTAGACTCTATCTCCGATCCATCAACAAAGTATGACAGCAACTTAAAGGAATAAAAAATGGTATGGAAACGCAAATTAACGTATTATAATCACACATAAATCATCTAGAATCTCGTGGCAGGGATCTATGGAAGCTGTGAGGAAACATGAAGGTGAATCACTTGACCAACACTTACAGCTGACCACTGTATATACAGCCAGTACTGACCTTCAAAGTATGGCGATCCATAGGGAGCTACGAGTAAGCGAACTTCGTCATCTAAATTTTGTTGTGTAGTTTTGATTAAAATAAATTCGAAAGGAATAGATAGGTTTTACAAAATTATTCTTATTTGAATTGAAAAACCGACAGAATAACACAAACGAAATAAAAACACGCACGCTGTGCTTGATGTTGATGACATTGTAAACCTTACCCCTATTGTGTTGGTTGCGTATTCTGGTCGTATATGTAAGTTAGTTAGTTGGAAGTCACTAGTTAGCTCGCCTATTCGAAGAATAGGGGGAGCTAATGTTGTCACCCAGGCGTCGGCGTCGGCGTCGGCGTCGGCGTCGGCGTCAGCGTTGGCGTCCCATTTCACGTTAAAGTTTTTGAGCAAGTTTCTGTTTCGTCAATTGTTTAAGCTTAAGTCATCATAAATGTTTATGATTTTATTTTCCGAATGTGTATGGATGCTGAACGTGATAATACAACCAATTTGGGGCCCTTTAGGGGTTTTTTGAGTCTGTTAATTTGTCATATTTCCATGTTAAAGTTTTTGAGCAAGTTTCTATTTTGTCTATTGTTTAAGCTTAAGTCATCATAAATTTTATACTGCAAAAGAAGACATTTCAACTTCTGTTGGAGGCAAAATAATATAGACTGAGGGCACTGCTTGATATTTTTAGATATTAAATACTTAAACATCAACTTCTTCTGAATAGGCGAGCTTTGCTGTTCTCCAACAGCTCTTGTTTTTAAATGAAATCCCCGGGGTCGTTTAAATTAAAATCCCCTGAGATACAAGCCAAATCTATGGATGGATGGGTGGAAGAAGGGTCAGTTTAGAAATACAAAGATTTTAAATTTTGGTTGGGTTTGATTAGTTCAACGTCCTTTTAATAGCCAGGCTCATTTTTAAAAGAACGTGAAAGGTGGAGGAAAGGTGGATTATCCGGAGAAAAACCACTGACCAGTGGTCACTTCCTGGAAATTGCCCACCTGGGACTCGAACTTGCGACCCAGAGGCGAAGGCCTCGTAGAATTCATCAATGACTGAATTACAAGATATGTCTTATATCGATTTTCTAGGATATCTATGAAAGACAACACGGTCTCCAGAAATCCGTCAACCGGAGTCTTCGGGAGGTGGAAGATTTAAGAAAGGAAGCGGAAGGCACGAAAAAAACGATAAAAAATATAAAGGTATTTAATTGCTATATTTCCACGTCTCGTCGGATATACGTACTAAGTTACACAGTATCGTGAAATTAGTCTTTTCAATTATACAATTATTATCTCAGTGCATTGTGATAAACTCGTTTTACTGATCTGTATCGTATTTTTTTTTAACTTTCATTTTATCTACTGTTTAAAGTTACAATCCGCTGAACAAGCTGAGAGAATGATCTACGTAGAGCGAAGATTGGAGGATGCTGCGAGGAAAGACGTACTAGAGAAAAATGAAAGAGACATACAGGGTCTTCAAAATTTACAAACGTCCATTTCAGATAGGCTGAGACTACTTGAGCAGGGCGGCGATAGACGATTATCCGCAGGTATGTACTTTTTATCTGTGTTATATTAACAACTACCTATTTAGTTCTAATGGTTGCTAAAAGATTCACTCACATCTCGGTATAAAGAGTCTCATTCCGAAAGAGGGCAATTTCAAGGTTTAGTCGTACATCATAAAAAGCTCTCAATC
This sequence comes from Argopecten irradians irradians, assembly GCA_004382745.1. Classification (NCBI taxonomy): domain Eukaryota; kingdom Metazoa; phylum Mollusca; class Bivalvia; order Pectinida; family Pectinidae; genus Argopecten; species Argopecten irradians. The sequence goes on from SAYR01012609.1 coordinate 4,456,952, forward strand.
GAACTCAATAAAATCTTTGCGATTGATCTTTTCCCGAAATATGCTCGATGATGGGCTTTTAAACCACGCCGACGCTTGCCTATATGTTTACGGACACACATATGATATGTGTCTTATAGTTATAAAAGTAATCATGCTGGAATTTCTTATTGAAGGCAATATCGATAGCCAACTACAGTATCAGGAGAGAAAAATCGGGTTACTTGACGTCCGTTTTGTAGAATTGGACTTGCGACTTCAGATACATGAATCGGCTTCGTTTAATGGAGTGTTAATGTGGAGAATACAGAATTACAGAAGAAGGAAGTGTGAGGCTATAAATGGTAAGACCCTCTCATTGTACAGTCAGCCATTTTACACAAGCCAGTTCGGCTATAAGATGTGTGCTCGGGTATACCTAAATGGTGACGGTATGGGGAAAGGGACTCACATGTCGCTGTTCTTTGTGGTGATGAGAGGTGACTTTGACGCCCTCCTACCATGGCCGTTTGAACAGAAGGTGACCATGATGCTCCTGGATCAGGACACGGGAACAAAAAATCTATCGGATTGTTTTAGACCTGACCCAGCTAGTCAAAGCTTTAAAAGACCACAAACCGAGATGAACACCGCCTCAGGCTGTCCCGTATTCGTGTCTCATAAAATGCTCGAAACAAAGACCTACCTCATGGAGGATACCGTGTTTATCAAGATACAAGTGGATACTGATGGTATCAACCCTCCATAAGTTTACAGCTAAACAGATGAACGGGTATTTGTCGAACTATCTCGATTTAATCTGACTGCATGATCATTGTTTATGCGCACTGTCTCAAGACTAATTAAATTTCGTATTAATTCATTGTCTGAACTTTAATTTGATTAGATATTCTTCAATAGTATCGTTATATTAAATCTTAATAAAAGCTGCTGCATTGCTCTAAATTGACTTTGTTCAAATATCGATAAATATCATGGAAAGAAGGTATTTCTATATTCGTGGAATCGGTCTTACAGATAAATGTGACAAAAGTTACCGTAAAGTCGCTCAATTTCATGTGATAGTTTCTCCATTTTTCGGATAATTACTGAAATAGTGACAAAGATATAAGCAATGGTTGAATTCTCGCAAGATTGCGAAATGTTTGTCGCCGTAAAGTGAAAATGTAGAAGTCGCCTTTCTTCTTTTACCTACTAAAATAACCGGCTTTTTGACTCTGGTAATGTTATCTATATTTTAGAATTCAACTTTATATGGCGGTGCATTCTATCTACGTGATAAAGCTGCAGACGACAGGTTCAGTACTGGTAACTGCCCATCTGCTACTGTTTTAGTTAAAGCTTACACAGTCACAGGTGGTGATCTCATCTACGGAATCAGGGGTCATCCAACTCCTTAGTATTGTTTAGCCGAACACTTGGTTACTATAACAAAACAAACAGCTCGTTCATTGTTTACAATACTAAAACGTTTTAATAATATTTTGTCCATGATAATACAATGTGTTTTATTTGTATGACCTGCTGTTGAAGGGCCGATTTTATTAACATCTGCTCGCTTCCAGAGGTACAATGCCATATATTTTTGTAATAATATACTGTTAATGCATACGCATCATCGGAGAACCACTGACAAGTGAAGCATAATGTAATCATCCGTGGGTCACCGACGATGATACATGCAATGATGCACACAATGATAACAACTATTAAGAAGTGACTGCCCCATATCCATTACGCACTTGATTTTGAGAGGACACAGTTTAATGTAATTATAGTTTTATATGTTATAATATTTGAAGTGTTTTAGCACAGTTCACAGCGTCTTGAGTGTTAAATGAAGACGACAGATTACTAAACATAAGATAGGCCAAGCAACAATATATTAAGTGTGAAAGATTTTTGATGTGTGATTTTTGGAGATTTTTTATGTTAAAGTACATGCATTTTGAACAAAAGAACGAATCATTTAAAACGTGAACTTTGACATCTGGTTATTCATTGATATAGCTATTAGCATGTTTTATTTGTGTATACCTTATGTAGGTGGTGTGATGAACAAGAAAAACCGCATGTGAAAGTCGCATCTAGACACGTGGGTGTCACCAAGGCTTGATAATGTTTGGAAGTACCTATCATAACACTTCATCAAATACCTAGAGCCCACACAATGGAACCAAGTGCACGTGCACTAATGCTGCACCCTTATCGGTATTATGGGGTGTCACTTAACACACAATGTCTGACATGATCGCGGGTATTTTTTTCTTTTATTGGAGATTTGCAATTTGCGAAAATAATGTTCAAAATAAACTTATAACTTGTACATACGAAATTGGATGATATTGTCGTAATAATGCCAGGAAACACATCAGTTAAATAAATACAACATTATGTTTAACGGAACTTGTTTTATTATGAACATTTACCAATGAATAGATTTAATACATTTATGAGATTATAATATATTTGGAAAAAGTGAAAATCTTTAATGACGTGATGTGCTACGTGCATAAAAATAATCTGTAATGGTCATTCATTCATTCATTCGTTCAATTCATTCATCCAGTCAGACATTAGGTATTTCACGTCATTCATTCAAGTCAAAGGTTTCGTATCATGTCAGTGATTGGCTAAATAATATGTTGTAACAAGATTTTCTATTGGATATAAACGCACAAATAACAATCTACGTAATCTTCGTAACACGAGACAGTCTCTGTAGAAACGATAGAAACGAATGGATTCAACACAAAAATGGTATGGTAATCAAAAAAAGTTTCAATTTTGGAATTCCCATTTTCGTTTTAAGTCATTCCGGATATACCGGGTGGATTTCTAACAAGGAAATCTACCACGACATGTCGGAAAATTGACTCTAAATATAACCCCTTCTTGATTGATCAATATGAGGAAGTTTTGAAGGTTAAGATTTCAATAGCGAAATGCTATGCTTTATGCATGTAAAACGAAACTAGCCTAGGTATAATCCTTTAATCAATGGCATTCTGAGTAAACTCACGTCGCCACTACTACCCTGCTGTTATTTATCCATGCTTGATAAATAAAAACTTGCCATTTGGACATTTTTGGAAACGATAAACTTTTCGTAACATTGTTAAAAATAAAATATTAAATTATTAAGGAATATGAAATAATGAGTATTGGTTACACTGGCATTGGCGGCACATCTTTCAAAATTAGAACAAAGAAATGAAATTTCATTAAAAGAATTGTAATATAATACTGGCTTCAACTGTATCTGATTCGTCTACAAATCAGTTTTAAATGCAGTGTACAGTCAATGAAAGCATACTAACATGAGACTATCGTGTCCATTTGATGTTGTACCCTTCAATATCATTATGTTATACAGATCCTTACACACACTTAATGGTTTGCTTACAAAACAAGGAGTAATTGGTGCATTTTCTTAAGTAGGAGTGACTTTTGTCATTTGCCATTTAAAACCTATAATATAATACATTAGATGACAGAAAATGCTTTTTCGGCTTATAGTATATGCACAAGCCAAAAATACAAAGTTTTCACAAATACTGTCTGATAAGTGGAAGATGAAAGCTTGACATGTTCTGTACGGTTGATTTTGATATGATTTTTATGGTAATATAATAAATAACAATGGTAATGTACACGTGATTGAGATGAGTAAGACTAGTATGTACATAATAGTGTAAACGTAGGTCATGCTCAGTATTGCCATATCTTAATGGTACAACTACAATTGTTGATACTTTGTGAGCCATTTTGATTTCTTTGTATATGAATATCAAATATACACATAATAATAAATAGATAAAAACTTACACTTTCATTCATAGCGCATGGTACATAGGATACATAAAATGCGGTAATATGATTATAATACATATGTCTATATAAACAAAACAATGTAACAATGTTGTCATGGCAAAAATTTAAATGTTGTCTATATGTATTGTATCAATAGTTTAAAATGCGGCGATTCCTGAGATTATCCAAATGAATGTTGTTGGTATATAATTAGTTAACGTACTTCAAACACTTCACATCAGTTTAACATTCTCCCATACTTATTAGAGATCATTAACATCCGAACGTGTGCATCGGTATGCGATGGCTGAAGGTGCCATATTAAAGTCCCTAAAGTGTTTAACTCATGATACATATTCATTACCTTAAAATCAATTAACGTCTTCTCCCTGCTTTCAAAACATTTCATTACATATTTTTTTACCGTTAAAGGAAATATTGCAAGATGTCAGTAGAAGAACATTAAGATGACTAATATAATGCCATTTAGCTAAGAAGGTAACCAAGATAATTTTATAGATATTTATAATGTTGCCAATTGAATGCATTATAAATACCCTAGAATACACCAGAATATACCCATATATACAAGATTTATCATAATACTGCTTACAAATAACTTATTCCTACCAAGCTTATCAAGAGCTTTCAATGACCTCTGGTTAGTCTAAAGTTGAAGCTACATAAGGTGCACGTAATATCGTCACTTGAAGAAGCGATGCAACCATAAAGGAAACTGTCATGGATGGAGGGAGGTGGCGGGATAGGAAAGGGGTCAATCCATCTCTGTTAAGATTCTCGACTCCGCCTTGTTCCCTATCCTGTGTAGTGCCTACTGGCCAGTCGTTGTCATCACTAATCTCCGGGGTAGATTTTTATCGTTCAGTACCACATACTGGTACCATTTTAATGTCCTTACGGGATTTTCTTTTGTTTTTCACGACGTAATTGTCAGTTCGAGTTGTGATGAAGATGAAACTTTTTTCGTTTACAACCTGGTTACAGAAGGGTTTTGTGTTCCACGTCTTCCTTTTTTGTCCTTTATTTGTCGTCTTAGCGAGATCCTTTCTTATGCGGTAGGTCCCCTTCCGAGACTTTCTCTGCATGATATAAGCTGTAAAGAGAAAAGCAAAAAGAATGAAATGTTATGTAGTAATTGATGTTCATGCATGTTTTTTTGAGTATTTCTAACATTTATCCTCATATATACTAACTTATACATTGGATAGGTCAAGTCGACTGTGAATGACAGAATAAACGTAAACTAATCACTTATCTAGTGTTATCTCGCCATTATCCTCGTTTTAACAGCGTGGAAATTATCCTGAATATCAACAATAATACATGTGTCGATACATACCATGTTCGATGCAATCCATTCTTGGAAGAGCTTTAATTCGAAGCCAATCCTGCGATGAACACATCAATGGCGAAGCGTTTTTCCGACCATGCCTGGGAACTCTTATGTTGCAAATAGTGCTGTTATAATGACAACGGTAAATTTTTTAACTACTTTATATTGGAAAACTATCGTCAAATTATTAATTTTAAGCATATACAATTTGTACGCATATGTGAAGTTATTTACAGATATTTTTCGATATTCATTGATTAGATTGAGTAGTGAGCAATTAGTTTTAGTTTTACCTGTTCAGAGGGACCGGCTTATTGAAGCAACATTTGTGAGATGTTTTATTGTAAATACCAGCACCACAACAGCTCAGACCATTTCGCCTAGCATTTTTGTAGAAACGGTTTGAACAGCACTGATCGATTCTTTTCCGGATCTTTCTCTTCTTCGTGCCCTTTCTACAAAACTTATTGTTGTCTTTCGGTGGTCTATTTGTAGTCCTGCTGTCTTTCGGTGGAGTGCTTGTAGTTCTGTTCCTTGGACGACTATGTATACACTCTTGGTAGTCAGTGTTAAGAAGGTGACCCCCACAGCATCTAAAGTTCTTCCCTTTCTTGCCTTTATACAGTCTGTTGTTGCAGCAGGAGTCCCTGTTCGGGTCCCATGGTTCTCTTCCACATTGAGGGGTAGACTTTGTTGGCAGCACACATGGCCGAGATGCTCTTTGGTAAGATTGGCCGTTGCAGCAGTCATCGTGAAATCTTTTTCGTTTTGTCACGGGGAATGCTCGATTTGCTTCCTTGCAGCAGACTTGGTTATCATTTAGAACTGTTCTACCGCAGCACATTTCTTTGCTGTTCACCACAGTTTCTGTAAATATGCAACATAGAAATATTGTTTCATTCATTCTTTCAAACATTCAACGCGTTCAAACAGTAAATAGGCAATTGGAAATGTTATCATACTATTTTTTCCGCCATTCTATCTTACCGAAAAGATTCAACCATTCATTTCATATACTTTTATAGAAAACTGGTTGAAAATGCATAATATAAAGGATTTTGTAAAGTCTGCTAGGTCCCAATGGGACCGAGATAAACATGCATTGCTCGTTGCATTTTAATCTCGACGTAAATACATGTATGAATTACGAGTTTTCCCACCTTTATAGTCATGCGGGTGACCTACTAGCTAAGACATTAGGCATTTAGTACATTCTTGGTCTAGACAACTCTCGTTTTTCTCTGTAAAGTCATTAGTTTTGAGGCAACAATAGTAACTTGGCATAGGTTTTGACATCTTCGATATTACAGGGGTTACTAACACTACCGTTATATCCACCCTTCACTATGTCACAGTGAAACTGAAGTTATTTCGTTATATCTATCCTGGACTATGTCAAACGGCAGTGAAACTGAAGGCATTTCAGGAGACGAAAATTGACTTTCTTTTCAGATTACAGAGAGCGACACCCAGCCTCCAAGGCATACAGTGTACCGTTATTCGATTCTTTTAATGTACATATAATGACCGACCAATGTACTTGTCTCATCTTTTGTCACAGACGGAACCTGCTATGACACATTCCAGGAGTGGATATCACGACAGTGATAGCAACCTCTTGAATATCGAGAATGGGATTTTAAGGAAACGACTTAATGTTCTAGCACAAACTTCAAAGGATGAAATACCTTTTTGTATTAGAACACAGTGTCTAGAAAGCTTACCTCCACAGCAGTAGTCGAAGATGCTATATGGGTGTTTATTGGCACAGCATTTCTGTGTTGATAAATCAATCACACCGGTACTACAACATGTCTCGTTACGACCCAAAGTTCGGTTTTTCGCCACAACAGTACCGTTGCAACACCATTCAGTACTTGGTGAATACGGAATGTTCTCTATGCCTGTAACTCATAATTTGACTTGTTATTACTCATGTTATTTTCCCTAACACAATATGCATTTCTTTCCTAGTTACTAACTGAATGATATAAAAGACAAAGCAAATCCATTTAATTGTCAAACTCACTCCAGTTTCTAATGACAACTTATTTACGATATAACGTTTTTAAACGTCTCTCAAATGCAAATAGACTGTTACACCATGCTATGCAATAGTTGACCTTTGGTGCTATTCGACATTAATGAAATGTATAGATTTCTTACCATTTTCAGTTTTCCTGGGGCATAAATCCTGGTTAATTGGGAGAAGATGATTTTTCACACAGTGGAATCTGTTTTTATTTGGAATGACCGTCTTGTTGCAACAGACTGGAGGAAAGGCTCCCCTGTAGCCCGTTATGGCGACCGGCGTTTCTTCGTCACAACAGGTATGTGTCGTGATGTTGATGTTAATGTTTCCACAACGACTGATGTTTATCGGTAGAACGCCAATAAACGAGTTGGATTCGTAACAGTAATGAGAACGGTTGTTGTATGATTGATTAGCGCAGCAATTTCCTTTAAATCTTCTCCAGGTAAACAGTTGATCCCCACAACATCTCCCTGCTGTCAAATCATAAGACCTATCTCCACAACATCCTCTGCCTGAAAAAGCACAAACAGGAAAATGGCATTTTGTATTTAGTATGTCATTTATAGTCAACACTCCATCACATCATAGAGTGTATGAGTGCTCCTAAAGAATTGATACAGAACGACTATTTCTTCATACTTTTTCGGTAGAATCCTTAATAATTTTTATAAAACAAAAATGAGCCCATACCTAATATCGTAATTAAATGTTGGTAGTCGTCGACAATGCAGAAGACGCTTTCGTTTCCGGAGGACAAGTTTCTATTCAAATAATAGGCCTATCACTCATTGCGAATCTTTGGTATTTTTTGTAATTTGTATTTGTCTGATGGAGCTTGTGTCGGTATTCTATCTGTCTTCAATTATATTTTCTTTGGAGAAATGTGTAAAATAGTAATTTTCCGGTTAATTGACGTTATTTGCCGTAAAGTTTAAGGTAAATTCCGAATTTTCACAAAAAATCAAATGCTTTATCCTCTAGCCAAGGTGGTCTATTCTCGCAATGAAGGAAGACCTTCATAGTTCCACTTCCTACCTGATGGTATTTTTTTGCCGCCACAACAAGTCTCTGTTCCTGTTATTATTGGTCTATCACCACAGCAAGTGAAGTTCCGGCTTTGAAATGATGCTCTGTTGTACACATCTCCACAGCATATTTCACTCCCAGGTTTGTAGATTTTTCCACTGGCTGAAATGTTAAAGTTATCTTAAAGTGACTATAGTTTTTACCGCTGGCTGTAATCTGTTATAGTATTTACTACTGGATGTAATCTGTTATAGTATTTACTACTGGCTGTAATCTGTTATAGTATTTACTACTGGCTGTAATCTGTTATAGTATTTACTACTGGATGTAATCTGTTATAGTATTCACCACTGGCTGTAATCTGTTATCGTATTTACCACTGGCTGTAATCTGTTATAGTATTTACCACTGGCTGTAATCTGTTATAATATTTACCACTGGCTGTAATTGGTTATCGTATTTATCACTGGCTGTAATCTGTCATAGTATTTACCACTGGCTGTAATCTGTTATAGTATTTACCACTGGCTGTAATTGGTTATAGTATTTACCACTGGCTGTAATATGTTATAGTATTTACCACTGGCTGTAATCTGTTATAGTATTTACCACTGGCTGTAATCTGTTATAGTATTTACCACTGGCTGTAATTTGTTATAGTATTTACCACTGGCTGTAATCTGTTATAATATTTACCACTGTCTGTAATTGGTTATAGTATTTACCACTGGCTGTAATTGGTTATAGTATTTACCACTGTCTGTAATTTGTTATAGAATTTACCACTGGCTGTAATCTGTTATAGTATTTACCACTGGATGTAATCTGTTATAGTATTTACCACTGGCTGTACTATTATAAATTTATACTGTTATAATATTTATCACCGGACGTAGTATTATGAAGATATCTTATAGTGCTTATATTCACTGTAGCTATCTGGTAGTGTCAAAATTTGCCACTAGCTGTACTGTTAAGTAATCAAAAAAGATTTGAACATTTGCTGTAATGAATATTTATTGTCAGAGAGGATATTATCAGAAATAACAATGTAAGTTCATAATATCCATTGCATTTATAAGAGAATGAATGTAATATAATTTAATAAAGAAGCAACATGCCATACACATATAAGAATGGGTTATAACCTAATTGACAAACCTACCTGAACAGCATTTGACAATCTGTCCATCTTGTATAAGTTGAAAAAGATTGGAATTACAGCACAGTTTCTTATCCAGATCGTACTCCGTCTCCCCACAGAAATGGGTTTCAGCAGACACCAACAGCGGTACTGTAGGATAAAGTGAATAGACCCATGTAGTATGTAGCTTACAAGTTAATGTATGATAATATACCTAGCCACAGCCTTGACAGGAGGGTTCCTGAGTCAAGTCTTTGTGGACGAAGTTATTCTAACAGATCTTTGGCTGTGCTACTTTGGTATTAGAAACTTTTATAATGGTTGGTACAGAGCGTTCCTTGTGTTGCATTATTTTCCTCTGACTCTCTCACAATCAATATCTCGGCTGACTTGAACTCTACTGGGTCACTTAGGTATGGATATTGCGATAGATACAGCATTGGTTTGCTTTTTAATAATGATAAAATTATTACAGTTGGATAACTCAGTATCCATGCCACACGTATGTTATAGGTCGCAATCCGTAAACAGAGATAGCATTATGTATGTTTCAGCATCTATACTGCTTCTCAAAAAGCATACATAATTTACCAGCATGCTTTCTTCTTTCCAGTGCCCACAAGTGATACATAGGATCAAAAGAATTTATGAGTGGAGAGAACCAAATCTAATAGGTGGACGAAATGTTAAGGCCTACGGTGGATGAGAAGGTACAAACAACAGGTAACAGAGCACTCAGTTTGTTCTGTGTTATTATACTTTGATATGATATTATATAAAGACTTTACAGTCTTTGTGCATATGTTACAAAGCAACTAGGGTATATGTTTTAATTTTTAAGAAGGAAACATCTAAAATATATCGTGTATTTTCTACCATTCTTTTATCTGTTTTTATGCTAGATATGTTTTGCTATTTGGAGGACCCGATCGAGAGATACATAGCTGATATTAGTGCGCTGTATAATTGTACGGCACATGAACCTATAACTGTAAGTAATTGATGCAACAAGCTAGTTCCGCTTGTCGTTATTTATCAAGGGAGATAACAACGATAATACCAGCCAACCCAACAAAGAAAAAACTTGAGAAAATTATTTTTGCGTGATTTTTATGACAATCGATCTATGAAAAACCGACAAAACTATCATAAAGCCAGATTCTGCATTTCACTTGTAAAAGTTCAAACTGAGTAAAACGTTTTTATAATAGTGGTAAACATGTGCACTCTGAACCGATTTAATTAGTAAAGTCATTTAATTTTTGACAGATACGTCATTTATGTGAGAAAACTAAATCAGATTCTCATCGAAACTACAAAGGAATAATTGCATATGAATTCATACAACCCAATGAATCTTATAATCATATTATGGCTTATAGCCATTAACGTTACTCATTCGTTATATCACTTGATATCACAATCATATTGCAAACTGTAAATATTGAGGTTACACAGTGGAGAGAAAGATCCAGCGAGGCGTTACGGACTTACACATTTATCCTTCAATACACATAAATCCTTAGCACATTATATATATACTTTAGTACATTTTGACCCGTAAACTTTAGTACACGTGTAAACCTCGAATATGCCTAAAGCACAGATATAATAACGGTCCAAATATCAAATATGTTCTGTTCTTGGTTATTGTACAGCCAGAACTGTAATAACATTAAGACTTGTAAAACAAAATGTATTATAATGATGCTAAATCATATATACTAAACCGGAATACGTAAACAGTACATGCACATTATCCATCGATGTTTAAATACCACTATGTTCCATGGTTTTTTTTCTGACATCGAATGCATCTTTTTATAAAAGAACGTTTTATCGATATTCAGATATATTATAGGTGATGATTATTGCATACATTTTTTTCAAAAATACGTTTTGTTTTAGAATGTATACGTATTAAACAGATATAATAACAATTTTAATGCATATTGTCGTTTAAAGTAAAACACATAAGGCGTTAATGTAAAGCAGTAAATCTTTCCTTAGGGTTAATATGCAATTAATATAAACTCCAAAATTTGCATTTTTAAAAGTAAAATTGTAATGTAATTCAACAAAATAAATGTCGAAGAAATTAAAATATCGATAAAATCTGACCTGCAGTTACTGTTAACAGAAGCTGAAAAATATTCCGTGAGAAAGCCATGCGTCAGGTCGTGTTGAGTTACAGCGGTCAAATGTATCAATAGGAATGGTACAGAGGGATTAGTATTATCTTCTATAAATAAACATTAGTAAATGGTTATTTTTGTATATATTTACACGATTTAATTGTTTTCTATATAAAATAGGACTGTAGATTTCGAAGGTCAGAAATAGCCTCGTTGTCTGCCAAAATGATTTGGTGATCCCCGTTTTATTCTATTTTTAGGTTACAACATTGCGAAATGAGGATTGTCTCATCAGTATGCGTCATGGTCTTAGCGACAGTAAACATTCTGGAGCAGAAACATCTAAAGTGAAAGTAGAAATTCCAATATATGTCAGGTGCGGCATAGTTAAAATTCTTCAATACATATGCTGATCATATAGTTGTTTTGTTAAATGTTACTCTCTTATTAATCATTGAATTATTGTATTATCTAAAAATCGTTGATGAACAGAAATTTCAGAACAACTAGTGTACTTATTGCCCAAGAAAATACGCTACTTTCAATTTTAAATCATCCATTTCTGTACATAGCTTTCATTACTAGTGTTAAACGATGCAACGCAATTTCTACAATCACCTTTTATTTTAATTTTAAAAACAAACATACACGTGCATGCGTATGGATTTTCCGTTTAAAATCCACACAGTTTATCATTTTCAAATTTATAATACATGTATTGATATTTTCTAAAACGGACTGAAGACAATATTTTAGGCATGAACGAGTTGCCTCCCTTGCAAAAGATAAGTCCTTAATTTTGAGCATATGCTGGGAATTTACAATGCAAAGGAGGACGATGCTAGAAAGCATATAACTCAAATATATTGTACACGTTGTACTTGCACGTATGGTTTGTTCTCGACAAACATCTATATTTTTTCTGAATTCTATAAGTTTTGAACTATCCGTTAATGTCAAATTCATAAGAATTAACATTGAATGCAAAAATATCTTGGAACTCGTTTTTAACTAAGTGACGAAATAAGAAATAAAATTTTGTGATGTAAAAAAAACTACATGCATTCCATTTTGAAACATAGAAATACAGTGTACTGTAAATAATGACTTTTGTTACTTTAACTTAATCACACTTGACAACATAATTATAATGCTCAAAAGTGAAGAAGAAAAATCAACATCTTTGGAAACCTGATGATAAGATATTACATATTTATGATATATAAAGTCAATTGCTAAAATGTTAATTCCTACAAAATACCCACAAAAAAGTAATATGTTCAATTTAGCTACAGGCAGATGAAATTATTATATCGTTGATAAAAATCAGATAAATTTTGCAGCTGCACCAATATTGGAAACAATATATGAGTTGGGTTGGACAACAAGCTACGAGAATTGCTCAGAACATGCACGCAGCGTATTATTGTATCAACGACAACAGGAAGTTGGTTTGTCCTCAAATGTTTCGTCAGTGCGTGATACCGAAATGATTCTATGAATCAAAAGATGGTGATTAGCCAATAGTAGCTCATGTACTGCCTATAGTATAGAAAATCACCTGAGGATTTTACAAAAGACACAAAGCACATAACTTATAGTTGGCATGCACCATTTAAGGAAAGTTGACTAATGCCGAAGAATAAGTGTGAGGAAACCTCAGTCAGTCAGTGTAGACGGTACAGAATTCAGGAATTGTGAAAAAAGAAGACATGAAATGAATGCCCCGCAATGAAACTATTTTCCTCAAACATTGAAAAGTATTATCATTGCATAAAATATTTATCAATTCATTCATGTTCACGGAAAATTTTTAATTCATTACATCCTCAAAACTGATTACCACAAAAACCTGCGAGAACCGACAATATGTTTTTGTACAATATTTCCCACAGCATTAGCTATTAATTCTTAGAGTGATATGCATTATAACATTAAGTGCAATCTACTTTTTAGTAGTCATTTTATGTTCAGAATTTCAACACGTGTTTGATGTCCAAATAAATTATGTTCTCGAAACCAATGCATCTTATAAATTACTTAGTAAACATGAATTTAAAATTATTAGCATTGAGAAATGGATTGCCTGTTAATAAAGTTGTGATGTTGGCAATGCTGGATTTCGTCGTTTTATATTTAGTTTCTAGTGATGTTAGCTTTTATGGTTTCTTTAAAAGATATTGTTTAGGAGATATTAAAGAAAAACAATATACTATATATTTATATTACATAACTTGTGCTTTAAGTATTTCAAGCAAACATGATAAAGAAAAAATACATCAACTGTCACGAAAATTGGATTCCGTTAAAATAAATTATTTTGTTTTACATACATCATAATTTAAGTTTATCATAAGCATATTTGCACTAGAAACTTACCTCCAAGCGCTGCGATAACAAGTAGATATGGTAAAACTTCGTACATAGCGATCTTTGTCATGTTGGGCCTTGAGTGGCTGTGATAGCCTTCGATTGGCCTTATAAAGGGAGAGAACTCGAGAAACACCATTCGCATGATTAATGGAAAGTCCGTGATTTCAATTCTAAAAATTGACATTTTTTTCCAATTTTCTAAATATAATCATATTTTAGCTGATAATGATAGCTGGGTTTGTTAGGTACATATTCTTTACTGTATTGGTAAAATCATTTGATTTTAGCAGTTAGTGAATACCTATTCTCAAATTAAATACAACTCAGTTATATTCTCTGTAGCTTCTTTGTCAATGTCATGTTGTTCAAAGTAACGTGTTACGAGTGGATACAAATATATATGTACTGATAGTATTATTAATTTTACTGTAGCTTTTTAAATAACCTATAGTAGATGAATTCAATAGACGAGGTATGTTCGCATTGTGTCTCCTTGTGCTAGAGGTACCCGGGGTGGGGGGGGGGGTAATTTAGTGATTTTTTTTTCTGAAAAGACGCTGAGCAGGTCACCCTGTCCAGGCACATTATGCTGACAACAGGTGAAATATGCTTGAACATAAAGCAGCAGCAGTAACTGTCATTCATATATCTACTCTAAAATGTCTCAATGGGGAGCAGAACCCAAAGTCATCCTGAACTACCCGAGGCGGAGTTCCGGATGAACTCAGAACCCGAATGCTCACTAAAACGAATACCAAGATGACATTTGAGAGAAGAAAATTATTTATAGATAAGATCCAAAAAGATCCAAAGTTCTGACGAAATCGAATGATCATTTATGTAAGAGACATACTGGACGCAAAAATAAATATTAATTTTGTGAGAGAAAAATTAAAATATTTTATGTGACGTCATCATGATAATGCTACATAACTGATAATAGATATATTTACAAAATGACATAGAAGAATACTCACTAAAACGTTATGAAATGTCGAGAGAAAAATTCGAGAGCAGAAATTATTTCTAGGTAAGATCCAAAGTTTTGACGTATGGTGTGATCATTTACGTATAAGAGATAATAAGGGAATAGGCTAATATCACAAATTTTTTACTTCACTTTTTCTTCATTTCTTCTTGCAACATAGATTGATGTGATATCATCTTAATATCGTCAAAAAAATATAGTAGATATATGCAAATTGACAGAATATGTACTATCCTAGCATCGTTATACCAGGTCAGCGTATGACGTTAGAAGATAATGAGTCATTCTTACGTAAAATATTTTCTTTGAAATTCTTGAACACATCTAAATGTGGGTAACAAGAAAGTGCCAATCTCATATCTGTATAGATTTAGCTACTTCATAGCTGTCAGGCAGTACCCACTACGTCAATGTTATCTTATAAAGTTGCCGATGAACCCATCTCATTTGTTCATTGCTTTTAATGGGTCGTAGTGACCAAGTGATTAAGGTGTCCAACTTCCCAACTCCAGACCATTACCTCTTGGGAAAATTGGTCTTCAGTCTCTAGAATATTATTTTTCTCTGAGAAATGTCAAGTTTCCAAGGGAGATAACCTAGTATTAGACGTCTGTTGGGAAAATAGTATCAATTACTTTAAATTTGGTGGTTAGTCTACATCTGCGTCCCACGTGTGTGTTTGTGTTTGACTTCCAATTGAAATATCTCATTATGTATTTTGTACTGGAATGAAAAATTAACTATGACAATATAGCTATTTGACATATTTAGATACATTTTTTCAACTAGAACATAACAATAATAGAATAAAATTTATTTTCGTGCCAAATCTTAATATACAATGTAAACTCTCATTTTCAAAACAAAATTGTGGAATTAGAAATGAGAATTTAGAATGCTTAGAATAAGAACTATAAAACTGTGCTCACATATAATTATAGAAAATGTATGATTGCATATACGTAATTTTATTTTATAAATGATGAAAACCCATACCGTCAGAATATCTGAAGTACGTCAACCATGATCCAGTATGATGGGAAATGACATAACAAAACAGGATGTTTATGATGAGTTATGATGAAAGGTCCGACATCTCACCATTTTCTATGAGGAGATCCACTTTTTGTTTATTTTTACCATTTAAAAGATATCAGGCCACTGCATTAGTCACCATAACGCTATTAAAAATACAACACCACTTATGTTAAGTGACGATAAAGGGATTAACAGCCCCTCATTTTGTTATAACTGTAAACTTCGCAGCATATTTCTTCAAATATTTACTTAGTTCGGATGTATATTGGTAAAATGACATCGATGGATATCAGGCGGATTATGTGATAAATCATTGGATCATATATCCATACATATATTACATCTATATTATACCCATATTCACATAATGCGGCATATTTATTGTTGAATGATTCAATTAATTGTAATATCGTATTACATTTAAAAGGTACAACTATTACATCAGTTATAAAATAGTGTTAATTCACTCACCCTTAAATAATATCTAAATAAGACTTGAATGAAACTATCATGAATAATGACGATTAGACATAATTCAAGGACACTAATATTGCAAAAAAAAGCGCTGATGTTGACAAAGTGATATAACTGCAATCCAACTTCAATAAAAAAAACATGAATTCACACGATAAAAAGTATGAGGATAATGGAACCAGGCGTTTGGTAAGAGTAAGCGGTACGGAATCATCAATGACGCTTCCCATAGAAATATAGGTCAAACAATCCAATAATTTTGAAGAATTTTATTCAGCTTTATAGAAATCAAATACATGTACATGTACTAGTTTATACAATTACTATAATACGTATTTTAGGATATATATATATCAACGTCTAATTCACCAGAAACAATTGATGCATAGCACCTATTAAGATATTTGCTAGTTTTGATCGATGAATCTTGCCAAAATGATATACATGAAATCAGCTCCAACGATGTTTAATGTTCATTTAACCCGATAACCATGTAAAGTGACTAATTCCCTCACGTTAGCAGAAATTCTTAAAACACCCGATACTGATATGACATCAGAAGAATGTTAGTAAGACGCACCTCTCGGTACTGAATGTGCTTTAAATATTTTAAGTAAGACCAACAAGTACAAAAACATTGCATCCGGTTCAATTCTAATTACTGTGTTTACAATCGCTTGAAACACTTGACTGTCATCCTCAGAACCCAAGCCGTTTCCATTTCTTTTCAATCTTTTGAATAACGTTGTCTTGTTGTTTTGGGCTATATTAAATTACATTTACACTCGATGGCTTCTTGTAAAATAGGGATTAACAGTTAGTAATTTTCTCTATGGTGACATGAAAATAAATAAATAAATGAATACTTTGCCATATGTGGATATGACGGATTAGGGATTTGAATTGCAAGTTATGGTTAAACCTTCGACACGCTTTTCACATTTTAGTATTCCTCTGTTTACCGTTCATAACTTCGTATGGAAAAGGTTATAATAGGTTTAAGCTAAACTGCATTATTACAATTTTATAAATATTAGTACACATGGAATGTAAAACATAATGCATGTAAACATAGCATCACTTCACTAATGACTTCCCTAAGCACTCATCATTCAAGAAATGCATACTATGTAATCTTACAAATACCAAATGTCACAAAACCAAACTTCAGATTTGTTTTTATGAAATAGGTTTAAACTCATTTAAAAGTAAATGCAGTATTTCTAATTATTGCAAGTAAACCATCAGACTATTTTTTTGTCCCTTGGGTGGTCTTTGTAGACAGGTTCGACCCTTTTGAAACAAGTGTATGGGTTAACTATAAGAGAAAAGGAAAACAAGCGATGGTACATAAACGGTTGGGCAGGCGAAATATTCCTGTCCTTTTCGGACCCCAATTTAGACCGCCTAGTTCATTCAAACGATCTCTAGCAGTATTTGTGTAAAAACAGAACATACTGTTATCCTAATTTCATTTTAACATTATCGGTGTTACTTTAGTACCACCTTACATTTGTTCAAGTCAATGTAGTGGTAATGAATACGATGATGCTGGTGATTATATATATATCGGTAAACGAATGACTACATCAAACAAGCTGCCTATTGATAACAATTTGAATTAATTTCAATACGTATTTAATCTTTTTAATACGTTAAATGCATTTAGTATCTTTAATTTTGAACAAATTATTGTATCATAGACACAAATGTACGTGTCATTACTTTCAGCATATCGAGAAAGTGACGTCCATTTCATTTCGGATATCTAGAAAATTACGCCTTTTTCGAAATCGAGAAAATTACGTTCCCATCGAAAGCCGTGAAAATTACGTTCTTTTAGTGTGCAAAAAATGGCGTAACTGTCAATACCTACTCACAAGAGCAAATAACTCCTGCTATCCTGAATCTAATTTTATGAAGACATCCCACAATTCTTTTTAATATTCTTAAGTTTTGTCAAATTTTTCCGATCCTTTTTTATTACATATAAGTCATCTCCGGCTGATTTCCTTACAATTACGAATTCCTTCTTTTTAATGAAACTGCATGTTGATTTGTCCAATTTCCAGACAGTCTTTTCCTTTCTTCCAAAAAGATGTTTCTTCTTTCGGTATAAATTTTTTGTCTTCAGTTTCTTCACAAAAATGGCTGAAAATATAAACAGATACTCCTGGTGATATTCCTAGACAACAAAGGGATGGGCCTTAATGGGAAAAACCATGTTGAAATTCGATGTTCAACAGTATAAGCTAAAAAACAAACATTGCATTAGAAGAACACAACGAGATTTTAAAAGAATCGAACCATATGCTGAACATTGGAATGAAATTGTTTACCCTACTGATTCAGAAAAAATAAATCCACTCAAATCTAATTCGTTAGATACTGTGACATGTGTTTTGTTTTATATTGTAAAATGTCCCTTTAACCATTACATAAGGATGACATGGATAGTAATATTATGCGTGTCATTGTAATAACGACAGTCCCCACCGTAATAGTGCTTTCCCACTCAAGTAAACTCAAAATTATACTGTGAAGGGCAAATCGGTCGCCTGTTGCTGTCTTTTTACTGAGAGCTAATTAGGTGCAGAAGCTACCTACTACAATGTATTATGTACTTTGACTTCTCATGCCTACCCGAACGGTCCCTTGTTATGAAGTGTTTGGTACAATATAATTGACTTCTCATGCCTACCCGAACGGTCCCTTGTTATGAAGTGTTTGGTACAATATAAAAGTTTACGTTGTTTTCTTGGATAGCGAAATTCAGAATTACTGTATATTATACTACCGGAACATTTCATTACCATTTAACATTCTGCTCGCGAAACTACTGAACCAAGCAAGAAAATACAGGCGAAATGTATATATGCATTGTGTTACATTAAACATGGCATATTCTTATTTGTATCGCTGCTACATGCACACAGATATTTCGATTATCCTCTTCATCCAGTAAGGTTTTCTGATATCTTAGGCACATATTGAATAGGTACAAAAGATATGAAATTTTCAGCACCGATCAGAAAATAATCCCAACACGTATTAACAAATATATCTTGTGAAATCAACAATAATCCTTAAGATAATAAGATTTACAGTATAATTTAATGTTTACTTGAAATATTTATCATATTTGTTTGCTTGTTTTGTTGTTTTTTTCTGTGTTTTTTTTTTATTTTTTTTTTTATTTTCAATTTTATAATTACCTTGTTTCAAGCATCCTTGTCCGTCTACCAGTTCTGAAATTGTAGACCACTTTCGTCCAGGTTGACATTTTATTGTTTTCTGTATTCGCTTTGTTTTGTTTCTACAACTGTTAAAACGATATTTTATCTTATGTTGTGGATAGGAGAGAATTATTAAAATTATGGGTGATCGGGTGGTGTAGTGGTTAAAACCGCTCACCTTTCACCTAGCCGGCCGGGGTTCGATCCCCGACACGGACGTGAAAGGGTTAGGGGTCACCTTCTCGATCACGTGGGTTTACTCTGGGCACTCCGGTTTCCTCCCCACTAAGACCCCTCGCGAGCTTACATCCGGCCCATCGAGAGTGATTTGCATAAGATGTATAACTTGTTTCGTAATCGATGTAAAAGAAATAAAGTTTATTTTCATTTTTATCAAAATTGTGTAAAATTACTCAAACATACCAAATACTTCCTGCAAATGTTTGCATTCAAGAATATTTAGTGGTTTGGATTGTGAAGAAAACGAGTGTTCTCGAGGAAATGTAATATCCTTCCGCAACTTGGCTAAGTACTCGCGAATTAGGAATGAAAGGTTAGTGATGGAATGAATCCCAGATATACAGATGTATACAGATATACTAACCACTTATTGCGTCTTTTGAATTGTGGGCAGCATTTGCAGGACCGTTTGATTGGACGCCCTCCACAACATTTTCTTCTTTTCTTTCCGTTTTTGAACAGATTTACATTGTCACAGCATAGGTCCTTCTTTGTGTCCATAGGCTTCCCACCACAAAGTGCGGTATTCGTCAACGGCACAACTTTACCGTTAGAGCATTGTTCTGTCGTATTGTCAAATGGAGCTTTGCCACAACACTGGTTCTGCTTCGGAGACTTCCGCATGATTTTGGCTGTAATGTAGGAAATGGGTTTTTTTATCCTTTAATATCTTTTAAACTGCATATAAAATAATTCATTTTGCTTTTGGTGCACTTTATTCCATATAGGGCAGACTGTCATGCAATTTTTCGGGGCTTTTCAATGGTGTAAAATAACTTTTGTAACAGAAACAAAAATACTAAATCGTCTGCTCCTATTTCGAATGAATAAGATCTGAGGTCGGTGGACCTAGTATCCAAATTGCAATACGGGCATCAGGAAGAGTTTATAAAACAGTTATTATTGGGAAGGGAGAAGTTAGAAAAGAAGTGTTGTTGCAGCCATCCAAGATATCAAGAGAATATCTATGTTGATTTGTGGAAATGTTAACCTCTCCTTTAATTTTAAAATTTATAAAGCATTATAACACTTTTTAATACAGTTTAATAGAGCAGAGCTTACTTTTATCACAAATGGTTTCGTTGTTTTTAAGGACAGTGTTTCCCAGACAGTAATGAGTATTTAAAGAAGGAAAAATTATGTTGCTATGGCAACATATTGGATATTTAAGGTTCATGTCGAATACGCCTTCATCACAGCAGATCTCGGATAACGGGTTGTACTCCAGATTTCGACATCGTTTGAATCCTTTGCGGACGGGATTGTCGTTCTCATTACAGTAGTGAGTAATATCATTGTATCTGTTGTTCCCACAGCAATGGGTGTTCTTCTCGCGAACAAAGAGAACATGAGCATCTCCACAACAAAGTTGACGGGCCGTATTAAACGTGTTAGCACCGCAACATTGACGTCTACCTGTAACCACAAAAAAAAACATTTATTACAGAAAAAATAAAATGACATCATTTTTATTTCTGTTATTGACTAGAACACAAAATCTGGCTACATGTATAAATTATTTAGTACACAGGTTCTATTTTAGTTCAATTTCACTCAACTGTATTAAATTCTCAATCTTTTCATCTAATCATTTGTTACATAGACAAAGAAGTAATTTCAACGGCGTGGGCAAAAAATTGTCACATTTTCATGGCAATCCGCCATTTCATCAAGACATATAGAACACAAATTCACGTATGTTCACTATTTTACCTGAAATTTAGCTTCAAATTATTGTCATATATGCATATAATGATAATACTTATTGTTTCCGTTTGTATGTGAACCGACTAAAAAAAGAAGTGAAATTAATTCAAAGTTTGAATATATTTGACCATAATCGGTTTAGCATCTCTTAGGAGTTTTTGTTTGGGAGATATATGATACCCACAATGTTTGTTTCCTGTGTATTTTTAAAATGCTAATAGCACGTAAGTTTCACAATCGAGCCTGATTTTCTTGAAAATTATGGACTAAATTACATAAAAGAAGTACAAATGTATATTATGTATTTGTTATTCTAAACATGCAATGTACGTTTTATTTTACATTTTTACTGGCATCAGACTAATTTACACTATATCAATTATATTACAAACCATTTATGCGTAACAATTTTCCAGAGTCTTCACAGCATGTCTTCCTGTTTGAGCTGTAAAACCTCCCACGACAACATCCCAGAAATCTCTCTTTCGTCCGTATTTGGGAGCCACAACAAATCGCTGTACTGTTCGAATATGGCCTGTTTGCACCTGTAAATTATTCCCAGTAAGTTAACTGAAGCCCTGTGATAATTTTATTTTGCAAATTGAATTTACTTTTGTACAGTATTCATTTACAAATATTAATATATGTATTATATGAATGCAAACGTAAATTATCTCGTACTAACAGTGCAAAAAACTGGAACTTTGACTTCAAAATGACACAATTTACCAAGCAAAATCGACGATTAACACTAAATATTACTGCAATTGCACAGGAAAAAAGAATTGTGAATAATCGGCTAATTAAAATAGGGTAATGTTTATTTTCCTGGTACACACCCTCACAACAATCCCACTGCTTTCCGTCTTTTATATGATCGTGAATCGTTGATCCACAACAGAAAGCGTTACTTGGGTTGTACTCCTTTCCTTCACAGTCTGCCGTCTGTACACAAACTAACCCTGCAAAAAACAAAGATTTAAGCACACTGTTGCTTTTGTTTAAAACAATGTCATTAAAGATCTTAATCAAAGTTTATTGTTTGTCAGAAGACAAATGACTGATGAAATAAAACCATATAAAATCTACATATCAAGGCCACGTAAAAAGGAGATCGTTAAGGTTATTATTTATTTTTTCTTCGTGCTCTTTTTATAGCAATAAGGATTTGGAAATGTTCCATAATTTGGTTGTAAAGGAAAGCTGGAAATCCCGTAGAAAAGGCTTGTGCTTCGTATCGGTCTTAGAAGACCTAGAAACCTAGTAGTCAAATAACACCAGTGCACTGTGCCCACTACAGAAATCTGCTCGATAACAAAGAAATACAGACATTTAACAGTAAATGCACCCTTAAAAGGTTTAATACGTTTATGATATGCACTGTAACCAGTTCAAATGGGGACAGTACACATACCCTCATTAACATCATTTAAAGAATGACAGTGTATATAGCCAATAAGATAACGAGTATGTCCACATAATGTACTATCCTATCTACCCACGTGGGATTCCGCTTTGTAACTAGGTTAAATGGGGACAGTACACATACCCTCATTAACATCATTTAAAGATTAATAGTGTATATAGCCGATAAGATAACGAGTATGTCCAAATAATGTACTACCCTATCTACCCACGTGGGATTCCGCTTTAACAAACAATGTATAGTAGAACTACCCGGAATTTGATGTACGGAGGTGGGTATTATTTCCCTGTCGTGGTCGGTAGGGTAAAACAAACGCGGACGGAGGCAAATGTGAAAATCTACAAGGTGACAAACGGTACTAAACATGGATTTACCAAGGCACTTTATAATTCATCCTTTTATTCGGCGAGTTCACGTCACGGCTTTAAAGGCCCACTACCTTTCCGGAGCAAAATTTAAAGGTTTCTTAAAAACATTAATAACAAAAGAAAATATATATCGATGGCTTAAGATGAGGTTACAACACCAAACATATGCAAAATTTCCTGTCTAATGTACGATAACAGTGGAGATTCGTGTCGCTGTTTTGCTGTCTGGAGCAGTGATAGTCAACTACCGCGCGGCATTTAGGACGACGGCGGGAAACATAAAACGACCCGCGTTATGAAAATTAACATTTTATTTATTCTAATTAAACAGTTCTGCAGGTGATGATAAGTGTGCTAGTAAACGTATAGTTAATATCTTATGCGACTCTACAAAATTATTGATCTCGTTTTACATTCTTATTTTAAAAATTAAAAGCCGTTTCGGAAAGGTAGTGGCCCTTTAAACGAGAGTGTTTTATAACGAGATATTTTGACCTAAAGAAAGATGGCTATACACTCATGGATAAAACTATGAAATAGTGAGTTAGAAATTAGTCGCATTGCCTCGTCAGTAATGTTGATATTCAATAGGGTAATTGGAGGCGAATTAAACCGAAATTTGACACAGAATAAACAATATGTATTTAGGAAATTATTTCGATAAACTTGACTATTTTAATAAACATTTTCGCAATTATCTCCAGTGCGTACAAAACATTAAACATATATGCCGTTCACGTTGTAAGCTTGTAAGTGATTAGACTTAATTTAGAAATATATACTAAGTCAAACCACACACGTAAAATATACACACTAGAATGGATAGTTGATATTGTTTAGAAATTTGATACTTTCTTGACATTAGTGATTGGTTGTTTCACATTTTGTTTTACATACTGTACCTTTAAGAACAAACAGGCAAACAGCGACTAAATTATTAACATTACACATGTTGCCAGCTGACGATTTAATTACGATATGGAGGAACATTGAGACGTTTTTATAGTTATACAAGATTTTCTGATTTTCACATATTTCAGCGGGGTAACTCCGAAGGAAATTTGTTTTCAGATTTGAGCTGAAACCCACGATCATCTGCCAATTTAAGTACAAGGAAGTACCAGTTACGCTATACCATTACACACTTCATTTGTTTTATTGAATAATGGCGTTACCGACCTGGAAATTTTGATATGATAATACTTCGATAGGTATTGGTATTCAATAACGAAAATAGATTAACCAATCAAGCAATATGGAAAATCAAGAGAGATCTATCTACAACATAGACATATTCCATTTAATATGAAACAAGGACGAATTCGTATATGTAAATATGAACCACAAGTAAACGTTACACGGATTTTACCAGTCTGACTGGTATAAAAATTATATGCTGGGTTTAACCCTGTCATGATTTTGATGGTTACTGCTTTTTATTGTAGTATCTCCAGTATACCAATATGACAATAATCATACATTTCTTTAGTACAGCAAGTTGCGGTGAACTGGAGGTAGAGAATCATCGAAGATCTGGTTTTCATCAGTCGTAAAACGAAAATAAAGCACATTTATTGTTTATTTATTTGTTTATTTATTTGTTTATTGCAGTATTACTGATTTATATTGCACGATAATGAAAAAAATATATATATTGAACTACTATTATTGTATTCCTTTACATACTACGTTGTCTATGATACACATTTTGTATTTGATTGTTTGTAATTGTCTTTAACACGTTAATATTTCATAACATTTTGTCATAGACCTTTTATTTCACTTTGTCTAAATCATTAATAGGGTGTTACTTTCCCCGCATTACGGTATGGGTGTAGTAGAAAAGTGGATTATCAAGGAAAAAAACACCAAAAATATAGCACATAGTCGGTTAATTTCCCGGAGATGATGTTTTCGCGATTTTGCGGGACAATTCTTATCGCGAAAATTTGAACCGTAATTCATTGACAAGATGATGGTTTTTACACACTTATAGCCATATCGCGAAATTTGAAAATAACCAACTATACAGTAAATGAAATGTTTGTATTGTCTTCAAACAGTATGCGGCATTATAATGTATTTATCATTATTCTTAAGGTTGTATAAACGTGGGAGGTACCCGGAAAACCAAATCTCGATGTTACTTACTGTATTTTCTTCAAAACATAAACAACAATACCCCGGTATACAGTTCCTGGTAAAATGTACGATCTGACAGAATTATAAACTGTAAATATTTATCACTAAAAGAACCAATTCTAATCAGTAGTATACACTAAACAACGTAAACAAAAATCACTGGTTCTTTGAGGGGTTTAAATAAAACAAAGTGTTGCTGTACATATCTATTTTAATCTTTCAAATAATACATGCATAATTTTGAAGTGTGGTATTTAAACTTTGGAAGATTTCAAAACAGTTCTGAAACTTACTGTTTATTCCAAGTAACAATAGTTTGTTTGAGATAAGATAAAGCTTCAAAAACCCAACAAGAAAGAAAGAAATACTAAAAGTACATGCATGTAAATGTACCAGCATATACTGGCTAACTAGAATTCTATCTATATTGACGTTTGTTACGAAAAATTAGTGTTGAAAATAATTTAACGATAGGATAAAAATAACCAATACATGTCAGCATAAAAATCAAATTATAGTGTATTCTTTCTCGAAATTGATTAAACGAATGCAACAACTTCAATCTAAAATTATAGTTAGGAATGACCATTGTCCAAATTACGAATACCAGCTTTTTTTTGGGGGGGGGGAAGAGTACATAATGTAAAATTTGTATAGAAACTTCTAGAGATACAGACAAGGTTTTTTTCATGTTTTCTCCATAGTTAGAGGGTGTTGGTAATGTTTTCTCCATAGTTATAGGGGATTGGTAATGTTTTCTCCATAGTTAGAGGTGGTTGGTAATGTTTTCTCCATAGTTAGATGGTGTTTGTGATGTTTTCTCCATAGTTAGAGGGTGTTGGTAATGTTTTCTCCATAGTTAGAGGGGATTGGTAATGTTTTCTCCATAGTTAGAGAGGATTGGTAATGTTTTCTCCATAGTTAGAGGGGGTTGGTAATGTTTTCTCCATAGTTATATGGTGTTTGTAATGTTTTCTCCATAGTTATAGGGTGTTTGTAATGTTTTCTCCATAGTTATAGGTGGTTGGTAATGTTTTCTCCATAGTTATAGGTGGTTGGTAATGTTTTCTCCATAGTTATAGGTGGTTGGTAATGTTTTCTCCATAGTTAGAGGTGGTTGGTAATGTTTTCTCCATAGTTAGAGGGTGTTTGTAATGTTTTCTCCGTAGTTAGAGGTGGTTTGTAATGTTTTCTCCGTAGTTAGAGGTGGTTGGTAATGCTTTCTCCATAGTTATAGGTGGTTTGTAATGTTTTCTCCATAGTTAGAGGTGGTTGGTAATGTTTTCTCCATAGTTAGAGGGGATTGGTAATGTTTTCTCCATAGTTATAGGGTGTTTGTGATGTTTTCTCCATAGTTAGAGGTGGTTGGTAATGTTTTCTCCATAGTTATAGGGTGTTTGTAATGTTTTCTCCATAGTTATAGGTGGTTGGTAATGTTTTCTCCATAGTTAGAGGTGGTTTGTAATGTTTTCTCCATAGTTAGAGGGGATTGGTAATGTTTTCTCCATAGTTAGAGGGGATTGGTAATGTTTTCTCCATAGTTAGAGGGGATTGGTAATGTTTTCTCCATAGTTAGAGGGGATTGGTAATGTTTTCTCCATAGTTAGAGGGGATTGGTAATGTTTTCTCCATAGTTAGAGGGGATTGGTAATGTTTTCTCCATAGTTAGAGGGGATTGGTAATGTTTTCTCCATAGTTAGAGGGGATTGGTAATGTTTTCTCCATAGTTAGAGGGGATTGGTAATGTTTTCTCCATAGTTAGAGGGGATTGGTAATGTTTTCTCCATAGTTAGAGGGGATTGGTAATGTTTTCTCCATAGTTAGAGGGGATTGGTAATGTTTTCTCCATAGTTAGAGGGGATTGGTAATGTTTTCTCCATAGTTAGAGGGGATTGGTAATGTTTTCTCCATAGTTAGAGGGGATTGGTAATGTTTTCTCCATAGTTAGAGGGGATTGGTAATGTTTTCTCCATAGTTAGAGGGGATTGGTAATGTTTTCTCCATAGTTAGAGGGGATTGGTAATGTTTTCTCCATAGTTAGAGGGGATTGGTAATGTTTTCTCCATAGTTAGAGGGGATTGGTAATGTTTTCTCCATAGTTAGAGGGGATTGGTAATGTTTTCTCCATAGTTAGAGGGGATTGGTAATGTTTTCTCCATAGTTAGAGGGGATTGGTAATGTTTTCTCCATAGTTAGAGGGGATTGGTAATGTTTTCTCCATAGTTAGAGGGGATTGGTAATGTTTTCTCCATAGTTAGAGGGGATTGGTAATGTTTTCTCCATAGTTAGAGGGGATTGGTAATGTTTTCTCCATAGTTAGAGGGGATTGGTAATGTTTTCTCCATAGTTAGAGGGGATTGGTAATGTTTTCTCCATAGTTAGAGGGGATTGGTAATGTTTTCTCCATAGTTAGAGGGGATTGGTAATGTTTTCTCCATAGTTAGAGGGGATTGGTAATGTTTTCTCCATAGTTAGAGGGGATTGGTAATGTTTTCTCCATAGTTAGAGGGGATTGGTAATGTTTTCTCCATAGTTAGAGGGGATTGGTAATGTTTTCTCCATAGTTAGAGGGTGTTTGTAATGTTTTCTCCATAGTTATAGGGTGTTTGTAATGTTTTCTCCATAGTTATAGGGTGTTTGTAATGTTTTCTCCATAGTTAGAGGGGATTGGTAATGTTTTCTCCATAGTTAGAGGGGATTGGTAATGTTTTCTCCATAGTTATAGGGTGTTTGTAATGTTTTCTCCATAGTTAGAGGGGATTGGTAATGTTTTCTCCATAGTTAGAGGTGGTTGGTAATGTTTTCTCCATAGTTAGAGGTGGTTGGTAATGTTTTCTCCATAGTTAGAGGTGGTTGGTAATGTTTTCTCCATAATTAGAAGTGGTTGGTAATGTTTTCTCCATAGTTATAGGGTGTTTGTAATGTTTTCTCCATAGTTATAGGGTGTTTGTAATGTTTTCTCCATAGTTAGAGGGGATTGGTAATGTTTTCTCCATAGTTAGAGGGGATTTGTAATATTTTCTCCATAGTTAGAGGGGATTGGTAATGTTTTCTCCATAGTTAGAGGTGGTTGGTAATGTTTTCTCCATAGTTATAGGGGATTTGTAATGTTTTCTCCATAGTTAGAAGGGATTGGTAATGTTTTCTCCATAGTTAGAGGGGATTGGTAATGTTTTCTCCATAGTTAGAGGTGGTTGGTAATGTTTTCTCCATAGTTATAGGTGGTTGGTAATGTTTTCTCCATAGTTATAGGTGGTTTGTAATGTTTTCTCCATAGTTAGATGGTGTTTGTAATGTTTTCTCCATAGTTATAGATGGTTGGCAATGTTTTCTCCATAGTTAGAGGGGATTGGTAATGTTTTCTCCATAGTTAGAGGGGATTGGTAATGTTTTCTCCATAATTAAAGGTGGTTAGTAATGTTTTCTCCATAGTTAGAGGTGGTTGGTAATGTTTTCTCCGTAGTTAGAGGGGATTGGTAATGTTTTCTCCATAGTTAGAGGTTGTTGGTAATGTTTTCTCCATAGTTAAAGGGGATTGGTAATGTTTTCTCTATAGTTAGAGGGGATTGGTAATGTTTTCTCCATAGTTAGATTGTGTTTGTAATGTTTTCTTAATAGTTATAGGGTGTTTTCTCCCCGAAAAGACGAAATTTAACAAACCTTAATTTTCGTTTTTTCGTCTTTTCGCCCCGAAAAAACGAAAATTAACAAACCTTAATTTTCATCTTTTCGTCTTTTCGTCTTTTCGCCCCGAAAAGACGAAATTTAACAAACCTTAATTTTCGTCTTTTCGTCTTTTCGCAACGAAAAGACGAAAATTAACAAACCTTAAATTTCGTTTTTTCGTCTTTTCGCCTTCCGGTCTGGTGTGGAAGTCATTTTGAAATCTTTTTATCTTAATATTGACTTAATTGTTCAATATAGAAGCATCAAAGTAGTATATGATAACAATCGATTTATTAAATTGATAGTATTACAAGTATCTTCATCAATAACTAAGATTAGAAGTTTTAAAACAGAAGTCAACGTGTTTGTTTACAGTAGTTACGTAGATTTCTCACACGTGGCATATGCCACGTGCCACTAACAGATTCATCATTCCGCAAATCCTTTAGCGTGATTGATACATTTTTTTAAAATTCATTAATATCTTATTTTTTGTGTTCTAATCGCCCTCTTTAGCAATTACGCTTATAAAAACTTTGCCGTGTATATGTAAGGACCATAATGAACTTAAGATGCTAAACATAGCACTTACAGGAGTTGCCTCCCCTACACAACTTGGAAAAAAAGTTGTCGGCGGGTATATTGCAAAGCGTTTGAACCACGGATAAACTTTGTTACAAAATTAATTTAATGAAGAAGACCAACTCTGTGAAGACTTTGAGTTTAAAGCCGAAGACTTGTACCAAAAGAAAATTGCTCAAATACAGTTAATTATAACAGTCAATCAGTAGGTACAAATGTACTGTTGTATTATTGAAAGACATTTATGACTACATACATGACATGCGTCTTCATCATAATTGTTACATTAGAAATTACATTATAATCTCCGTCGTATATGATAGATGAACAAAGTATATCTGTAATTTGTATTTTCGGCCATGGCGAAAAAGGCGAAAAAGACGAAAAGCACGAAAATTAAGGGTCTGGTTGTGTTAATTTTCGTCTTTTCGCCCCGAAAAGACGAAAATAAAACTAATCTTTGCGACGAAAGAGATTTAAAGTTTGTTAATTTTCGTCTTTTTCGGGCGAAAGACGAAAAGGACGAAAATTAAGGTATTGTTAATTTTCGTCTTTTCGGGGAAGAAAAGACGAAAAGACGAATAATTAAGGGTTTGTTAATTTTCGTCTTTTCGGGCGAGAAAGACGAAAAAAAGGACGAGATTTTTTGAAGGCGAAAAGACGAAAATTAAAGGCGCTAATTAGCGTGCCTTCACTTTCGTCTTTTCGTGTTTGACTTTTCGTCTTTTCGCCGCGAAAAGACGAAATTTAAATTTGTTAATTTTCGTCTTTTCGGGGCGAAAAGACGAGAATTAAGATATTTAATTTTCGTCTTTTCGGGGCGAAAAGACGAAAAGACGAAATGGCATAAATCAGCCACCGTACATTTGAAATGTTTCATGATAATTGATTTTTAAATATTTGATTTCATTTACGCGATAAAGTGTCAAGGGATTGGTATGGCCGATGACATGGTCAAGTGTTTTTATTGTTATCTGTTGGCTATAATTTTAAATTGTGACTTGTAATCGATAATTGAGTATTCAGCATATAGGATTACAATATACTGTACATACAACTAATCAAGGATTCATAAGTGACTTATAAATCCTTGAACTAAAATCATAATCAAATCATTGTAAGATAGCGGAGAACATAGTAATAAGAAAGTATAAACATACCAAAGAGATCATATCTGTAATAAAGACTTTCTTTTTAGCAGTAGCCTCGATTAAATAATTACCAAGGTTTTTTAGTTGTTTGTTTACTGAGCGAAATAATAGAAAATGCGTATAGCTAAGTAGATAACGTCATATGAAAGGTAGAAAACAGTTGTTCTCTTTAAGCTTCCTTTCCATAGGATTCCTTTGTAATCGTTTATTAAAAGAAAATTTACATTGAACATGTTCGTCATTTTGAGTGATTCATATCAAAAATTGTAAATACACTGTGTAATAAAAAAAATCTCCCATTATGTGATGTCACCAGGTTGCAATCTCGTTATTCAGGGATTAAAGCAAAGTGACAAGACGTCACTCACTTCAAACATTTAGTTACACAATAAATGGACATTTACTTCCTTAAAAAACAAATAAAATATCAGTTGGCATAAGGTCATAGTTATTAGGAAATCAGGAAATGTCGCCTCGTAAACCCCTTCATTGGTTGATACATTTATTATTTACTGTTCGTCGTGATTGCCACTGTTCAACCTCGACGGGAAAACTGGTTATGTTATAGTGGGGGATAAATTGATTTATGTGTATTTTTAATCGGAAGGAATAGTTTTATATCTGTATTGTCTTTATGCAGATCTATATATTGTTATCGATAACAATATACTTCGATCTATTCATGCACGATTCCTATTGAAGTGCTTGTAAGATCGAACAACAATTAATTCCGTTGTGTCAGAGATCATGAACCGAAGACGTTTACCTTCTTCCTTATTGTGCTGTTTCGTGATCTATTTAGTTCCGATTCTTATTCAAAGACTTCAGTGAGGATAAAAGAATATTTGTTTCTATTGTAACTAATATCAAATACCAAAGACGTATATTCTTTTTGTCGTGGTTATATTACTTTTCTTCGTGGTTGTAAGGGGATCGAAAATGATTTCTTCATATAGTTATAGGGGTTTATGATGTTTTCTCCATAGTTAGAGGGGGTTGGTAATGTTTTCTCCATATGTATAGGGTGAACCTCTAACTATGGAGAAACATTACCAACTCCCAATAAATACAAACACCCTGCCATGCCAGCTATGACGAACACGTGATTTTCATAGAGTACATATACAATCAAAGATAACACAATAACCACATACTTACAGATATAAATTATCACGACCGCTTAAATTTCATTCTTATTCAAATACAGGCCGTTATTCTCACTTCGTCAGTTCATTTCAGCATGCACTTTCATTTTGTTTCGTGTTGTAGGAATCCTGCCGGAGTTCAGTGTTTCCTGTCATCGCCTCCCCCAAACGTGATGGGTATAACATTAAGTGTAAAGGAGAAAAGGTCATTTATGTTGCATTAGGCAGACCAGTAGCAAGCTATGCAATGGTGTTCAATATGGTAAAAATAACCAAAACATCATATTTGGATTGAAATGACCGTTTTTATCAAAACGACATTAAAATCATTATTCACTTGTTACGAAGCCTGTAAGAAGTACGCACATGTAAGAATACAAACATCATATTCTTTGTATTTATATAATTCAATGTTGCTTGTTACGAGCATTTCCATTGGCTTAAAAATTTACTTTATCAGCCCATAAAGGAAAAAATGGCGTCGCCGTTTGTAACGTCGCTTCTGATTGGCTGAGATGACGGCGTAATAATTTCATAGACCAAAAGGAGTCCCAAAAGTGAATTTAAATGTGAAGAGATTCATCTTGTAGATAAATGAATTAAGGATAAATTTGAATAGATTTTTTATGTTATGGAGATATAACACAAATCTGAGTGTACTCTCATCATAAACCGCTTTCGCGGTTTATTTAGAGTACACTCAGATTTTTGTGTTTATATCTCCAATAACATAAAAAATACTATCAAGTTAATCCCTTAAATAAGTAAATACAATTGGACATCAAGTAAGTAACTATTGTAGGTAGGTGAGGGGAATTAGTGGAGCGTTATGTTTAGTGGTCAAAGGGCCCTGGCCGATCGATAGGAGGTGTATGTATAGTGTGAACGGATGGAATGCAGCCTATGTAGCCTGCCGACTGCAGTTGTACAATGTATACTTACATAATTTAATTATCCTTCTGTGAAATAATACTACTTCAGTTCGTGACAGTTCCGCCATCACAAAAAATTATTAAACTGTTCAAGTTTCTACCACAAATATCTAATTGCCACACATGCGGAAATTAGGTTACAATCTACGTCAATTTAGACTTACCAATAGCCGAGTGTTTGAAAAAAATCATACTTTTTAGGGGTCAAAATTATTATTTAAATAAGTCAAAATTTCTCTTCATTCTATTTAAATGACCATCTTTGTTGAAAACGTTATCTTTCTTTTATCTTTGCTGAAAACATCTATCATTTCTTTTTTAAAACTATAGCCTAGATACACTTGTAAATATATTACGGCGAAAGTATAAATATATATTTCTGTTCATCAAAATCAACACATTGCTTAAAAACTGCGAACATTGCAGTTTATACGAAATGATAGTGTCACTTTTATTATTGCCATTTTCGAATTTATTTACCTCAAAAAGACTTTCTCTGTTCCCTTTATACAATGTATGCATTACTTTGCCTGTGCTACTGTATGATGCTATAATGCTATATGATAAATTAAACAGAATTAAAAGCATACAGGCCAGCTAATACACCTTTTACGTTTAATATAAGAGTACTATTGAGTACAGTAGATTTATTCTGAAAATTAAAAATACACACCAAAAAAGGCGGAATCATTTCTAAGATCGAACTCCAATTTGCTAAAAACTTGATGGCACAAATTAAAATTTAACTATGCTATATTATAAGGGCCCTACAGCAGATATCCGAACTATTACAATTAAACAATTCCATTCAATAGCAACAAATTTATTTATAATTCAAACATTATCTGCTAGATATTAGAATTAATGAAATACTTCCAATATGATTCAAGAAAGTGATGAGACAGAAGCTTTGAAGCTGACAAGTCTTTGTAGTCATCATACATGTATGCTTACAGTCTAACCATTTCGGAACTGTCCTAAATCGGAACACCTCTGAGGTTACCGTTACTTCTGCCGTAGTTCACAAATATAACGATAATATGGCGTCAGCTACACGGTAAGTGCTAAAATCATTTTCATGTGACACTACAGTAAGACCGACATCAATTTTAAAATCTGAGTAAATCGGTGTTCGCTGATTACAAATACCAGTAAGAAAACATGAAGATTGATATATATACTTATTTAGCTGTTAAATTAGTGGGTAACTGAATGGTGTTGGCGAATAGCCTAGGTCTGAACTTTCTAAGCACCTGCAATCCTAGGATGAATTAGCGTTCCATATTATGAACCTACATGTAATATATTTTAGGTAGGCTATAATATTATTATGACAGTTTCAAGTATGTTATTTATTAATTCATATTGGGATGAGTTATCTCCCCTTCTTAAGAGTTATGCCCCTTTGTTTCAAAATTATGGATATCGAGTGTTGTACAGATGAAGCAGTAGTAGGCTATCGGAAATTTAACATTTAAATCCATATGAACAAATATGAAGATTTTACATCAGAGTTTCTTTTTTGACCCTATAGTAGCTGCGTTGAGACATTCTGACAGATATAAAATATAAACTTTATTTAATTTACATCGATACGAAACAAGCTAATACAACTTATGTAAATCACTCTCGATGGCCTGGATGTAAGCGCGCGAGGGATCTTAGTGTGGGAGGAAACCGGAGTGCCCCGGAGAAAAACCCACGTGATCGGGCAGGTGACCCCTAACCTTTTTACGTCCGTGCCGGGATCGAACCCCGGCTTGGCTAGTAAAGGCGAAGTGGCTTAACCACTACACCACCC
The DNA here is from genome assembly GCA_004382745.1 of Argopecten irradians irradians. Lineage (NCBI taxonomy): Eukaryota > Metazoa > Mollusca > Bivalvia > Pectinida > Pectinidae > Argopecten > Argopecten irradians. The sequence goes on from SAYR01012609.1 coordinate 4,491,707, forward strand.
GATCACCCATTCTGCACAGATGCTTTAAAAGCCCATTACCTTTCCGCGCAGCAAAACATAAAGTTTTCTTAAAAACATTATTAATAACATCAGAAAATATAACAACACCAAAACATATGCAAAATTTCCTGCGTAATGTAGATAACAGCTGCATAGTCATTTCGCTGTTTTGCCGTCTGGTGCAGTGATAGTCAACTACCGCCACGGTATTCAGGACAAACGGTTGGAAACATAAGATGACCCGCGTTATGAAAATTAGCATATTTTTTATTTTGATCAAATTGTTCAGAAGTTTATGATATGTGTATAGTATTAACGGTAAGTTAATACTTTTGCGACTCTACAAAATTATCGATCTCGTTTTACATTCCCATTTTAAAAATCATGAGCCGTTTCAGAAAGGTAGTGGGCCTTTAAATGTGTTACAAAATGTTCATGAATCAAACTTTACATCCAGTATTTCTGTTTTACATGAAAAAAGATGAAATATCCCATCTTTTTTTCAACAAAAGTTTACAAAACACAATTAACTGATTTTATAGGAAAGCCTGTGACTTCACTTTTTAGGGATTTGTCCTTTATTTAGGGACTTAGATCTCAGGTTTTATTTAGGGACCTTTAGATCTCAGGTTTTTTATTTAGCGACTAAGATTCTAAATCTCAGCGTCTTATTTGGGGACCTCAGATTTTAAATCTTAGGTTTTATTTGGGCTACTTTGATCTAAATTCAGTTTTATTTAGGCGACTTAGATTCTAAATCTCAAGTTTTATTTACGGGAACTTACATTCTAAATCTCAGGTTTTATTTAGGGACTTCGATTCTAAATCTCAATTTTATTTAGGGACTTAGATTATCTGTTAGATGTCTCAGTTTTATTTTAGGACTTTAGATCTCAGGTTTTATTTAGGGACTTAGACATCTCAGGTTTTATTTGGGGACTCAGATTTTAAATCTTAGCGTTTTATTTGGGACTTTTGAATTCTTAAATCTCAGTTTTTATTTAGGATCTTTGATTCTAAAATCTCAGGTTTTATTTAGGGACTTAGCATCTTAATCGCGGTTTTTATTTAGGCGACTTTTGATTCTAAATCTCACATTTTATTTTATAATTCTTAAAATTTCAGAGAATGCAGCCTAAGAATGGAGACCAACTTCCAATGCCATGTTAGAGGATACAGAAAAGAAAATACTACAATGTATGAACCCATCCACATCACAAATAAAAAGAGATGACAGTAACTTTGAAGAAGCACATATATATATATACATAGCCAGCTGGTCTTCAATTTTATTTTAAATTTATTCCGCATATGAACCTTTAGAAACTACATGTTTTGAAAATCATGTTCTGTAAGACCTTGCCTTAATTTGATTTGAGCTTTAGATTTGAGTAAGATCATTTTAATTACAGCAGATTTGCATGAGCAAAATTGAAAATATACAATTAGCCTTACAAGTACATATTTATAAGGTTTTTACATATTGGCAGCCTGTGACGTTAATTTTATTTGCCTCTAGTTTATTTGTTGTTGTAAACCCCCAAATTTTTACTAGTCTGCCTTATTCAATCACTAGTCCATATTAAATATAAAGTTGTTGCTTCAGCACTTAAATCATGGTCATTTTACGATTTTCATGATTTTTGATCTAAATTACAGCCTGGATGCGTTTTGAGTGACGCAAATTCTGGACAGAAATAATCGCATGCAGATTCAGAATGCACTCAAAATGTGTTGAAAAATGCAATTGACCACTGCCCTTTCAATATAGTATTTATCTATTTTAATCGGGTTGGGCCACCTACGTAGTCCTATCGGACTAGTTCATTATAATTGGCTCTAGTCCGGACATAAAATTACTAGTTGTAGGCATCAGACTAGTGCTTAAAGTCTACAGAACTGATATTGAAATAAATCTGTTCATTGTAGCTATAGCACCTATATTATTTGAAATTGCATAATACTGGTGTTTCTTTATAGAACATTTGAAGTTATATTAATCTGAATTCTGTATGCTTTCATAAAAACACAAGAAATCAGCAAATAAACCATTAGCCACTAGTACTTGCCTGCTCCCTCTGCGCCCATAAATATTTTTACTCTCAGTTTTTAGTATAAGAATAGTACATTGTATTTATTTTATTTTATTGATAGAATTTAACCTTATTTCGTCATATTATTATTCAATTTTTATTGGTATAAAATCACCATTAACATAGAGCACACTTTTGATTTACAGGCCTAAGCAGTAATTACGAAATAAAGTTTGTGAATCTTCCAACTAAGAAGTACAACATCTGGACCCTGACTGTAAAATCCAGCTGTACTGATAATGATGCCTCTGGTGTTGCTCCACGGGGCATGGGAGGGGGCATTGGACTTTGGATACTCAACCTTGGATGAACTAGCCAAAGATCGCTCTGTCCATGCTATGATGTTCTTGGATTTTGCCGAAGTTCGCGTCCAGGATTTAGCCGAAAATGCAGGCCGAGCTGAATCAAAATTTGTGGAATCAGTCGAAGAAATGGAGAAAGCAAATGGAGCTAGAGGAATTTATTCCTGCTGGGCATAGTTTAGGGGGATTTATTAAGTTCTTCCTACACCATTAAATATCCCAACTGTGTCCGCACACCTTCATCCCTAGCGGATCCCGGGGATTTCCAGGGCAAGTCAGAAGTACGGGAGATTCCTATGAAGTATAGGGTTCATAGCAACTATTGCCAAGCCATTCAATCCACTTGCCATCATGAGGGGCTGACCATGGGGTGAGTTCAATTGATATGTAACTAAGGGTGTTATATAAGTTCAGGTTGTTTATTCATGTTAGTATGTATGAATGTAACATCAGTGATCACTATCATTATTTATATTAGTTTGCATGATAAGATGTTTTAAGGATTCTTTCATATAAAAGGTGATTTAAGAATATGACAAAACAGGTGATGATGAGAATCAATACCTGCTAACAAGAGCAGATAAACTCATTATAACCGAAATTTCCCTTTATGACCAGGTAACAATGTGATCAGTAAGGTCATTCAACCTGACAAAAACATGTGTCACATGTAACCTCTATTCCAATAGCTGTGTATCTCTTCATTGAACATGTTATAAATAATTGTTGACTTTATATATATAGTCAACATCAATATCAGCCTTTAGTAACACAGCTATAATAGTGGTTCTTAATTTGAATGATAAAATGTTCTAGATATTATAGTAAAACATGTTTTTTGTTTTCATTCTAGGCCCAGATCTGATTAAACGATTCAGGGGAGATCTGCATGAGCAAATTTCTTGGAAAACTACAAGATGATACAATATATGATTACATTTATCACTGCAATGCAAGGCTCCGAGGTAAAAAATATATCCTTTAATTACAAGAGCTCTTAAAAAAACAAATTTTTAACAAAAATATTATCAAACTAACAATTTAATTACCTGATCCACAAAAGTTTCATGTTAGAAGCAGTTCGGAATTACAAGCTGATGGACCTTTTGCTGTTGACATTGATAACATGTCTTTTTATTTTCAAAATGTCCACCATGACAGTGGGGAGTCTGCCTTTCGGGCCATGAGTGACAAGTTAGGCCGAGCAACAATCCTATGGTGGATAGAAATTCAACAAATCCACAAATGACATTGCCTATCACCCATGATCCACGGCGAGAACTCTTGGATCAAGAGAGACGCTGCCTACCAAGTAAAGGAAATCCGCGAAGCGACAGCAATGTGGCATTATAAAGGTATGTGGATCAGTAGAATGTGATTTGGATAGATAACTTTTACATTATAGTTGACATTAAACAGAAGCAATTAATTCTTCTATCTTATGTTTCTGACCTTCTACAATTATGCCTGCCATATTTCATGATGATCAGTAATGTGGTACATCATGTTTATGCTGTATATTTCCCAGATGTTTAAGATGCATGTCATTCACACATTATGATGTGTATTTTTTCAGATATTCAATGATGCATGTCAGTGATGTTTGTACTGTATATTTTACAGGTATTCAATGATGCATGACATCAGGTTGATTCTTTATATTTTACAGGGTGATCAGTGCATACATATCCATGCACGTTTTCTGTCATATTTTAGCAGGTTGCATCCAGTGATGCATGTCATCAGGTTTATGCAGTATATTTTTACAGGTGATAAATGATGCATGTCATTCACGTTTTATGCTGTATATTTTACCAGGGATCAGTTGATGCAGGACACCTACGTTTATGCTGATGAATGGGATGCCTTCATCAAACGGCTCCAAAACCAATGTAGACGGAGTTGAAGCACTAAACAAAAGCTTGCGGAATATGTCCGTACCGCAGTCAGAGGTCTGCAATTGTTGCCACAACAATTCAGGACAGGGAAAAGTCATGTATTAGTTGTCGAGCAGTAAACTTTCAATTGACACACTGAAAGTCTGTTTTAGTTTAGAAACCACATTAATGACGCCATGTAAGATAATAAAAGGGATTAGCTTTGTGCCAACTTGTATTAAAAAACAACTTTCCCTTTTATTTCTGTTGTCTTTCAGTATAGGTGTGGCTTGTCATTTTTCTGTTGTAGTTTTTGTTAAACTTATTTCTATTGAATAATGTAAGTTTGTTTTTATACGCTGTTTCCGGGATACAACATTCAGTCAGTTTAGTTCATGTGACTTTTATCACCGTGGGATTTTATTTAGAGACACATTTGAAACAAAGTGGCGCGCATATAATGATTGTACACTGGGTGGTAAATTACATTTTATGCATGCGACACTTAACATTAAGATCATAAACAGGTATCGAGAAAATGTCGAGCAAGACCGCACGTGCTGTATAATATGTATGTCATTGTAGTGGTTTATGGGAATGAAATTTAGACACTTCACAAGGAAATGACAGTAAATTACGGCCCAAATTGGAGCTGTCGCAAATAGCATTTGAAATCAACCTGTGTCCTAACGTCTCACTTCACAAAATTTTATTCAATAACTTACCTGGCGTTACTTTTTTCCAAAAATCAATAACAAATAAGAAAACACAAAACATAACAGTTTTATCTTAGTTCCATTATTCAAACAAGTATTACCGAAAATGACCTTACTACGGAATAGGTATTCTACTGCCTATAAGTGTCACCAACTATGATGGAAAAATTGTGCCATAAGTTTTCGGCGGTTCATATGACCAATCAACGTTTCTACCTCCTACCCGAAGATTCCTTGTATTTCGGAATCAAGCGTATTGTTAATTAGTCCCAACAGAATCCTGAGTTTTTAATATTGCTCTTCCATATAAACCCTAGAAATATCCGCCTTTTATTTTACCTACATTTTATCTTATTTATAATGGTTACAATTATTTATCAAATGGAAATAATTTGCCTGGATATGCAATATGTTTTCAAAAATGTCTCATTGCGCTAATACTTTGAGTAGCCCCTTGGCCATGAAAATGCGAATATGATCAAAGGAATATGTGTGAATTCTAAGAGAAAGAAATCTCTTTTAATGAATAGTAAAATAAAGGTCCACATGCATTGAAACTTGAACTAACCAAACCATGTTAACAGGATGACCCAAACTGTTTTAAACATTGACATATTATTATTGAAATTTAATTGTTAAATTAATTATACAGATGTATCAACTTATAGGTACTAATATAAATATTCAACAGTTTATACATGTTTCTGTATTAGTTCTAATGAATTGTCATCCAAGAAGACATTTTAACTCTTCCCTTATTATTAAATGAGGTCAACAGGTATTAGGGTAAAGGTAAAACACCATCTTTACAAGTATGTACTGGTACAGTACCGAGGGCTACTTATTACCTCCTTTTGTTAATGTAAAACCATCTTAGTCTATTAAGAATTTTGTATTGAGTGATGTTCACATGATATTGTGTATATTTTCTTTGATATTATTTGATGGTTGATGGCATTGTCTGTCTTACATTTTAATTTTTATTTGTTAATTTAATGACAAAATATTGTTTTGATACTCCTCATTTTTGAATTACTGTTAACGTGTGAAATGACTTGTATTTGTAATATCTTATGTTGGTGAGGGATCAGCCATATAACATATATTTTCATCATCATATGTCAATGCACAGACAATTCTAGTCCTGGTATGTACAGTAACATTGTTAGTTTTTTTTTACTGAACACAAATGTTTTGTTAACAAGCTTGTATAGTGTCCACCTTGTCTTCAATTTCCATTGCATTCATGTACCTTCAATTTACAAGAACAATTAATAGACATGATTTTATGTGTGATCTCCTAGGGAGCCTGCAGTTGAAATTGCTCATTTCTTACCATGTACTTTGTGTATTTTGTATTCTCTGAAAACGGCTTCCAAGGCTTTAATAACATTTTTGAAAAAAATACTATTAATATTTGTTTTCAACAATTTTTCCACTGTTGAACACCAAATTCACTTGAGTCAAATTAATTGGCTATTAAACTTTCTCATCTAATTTCAATTACACCAATTCCCTTAAACGGCCATATTGGTAAGTACAATGCACTACAGAAGGGCATTACTTTGACATTTTTTTTGATGAAAAACTGGGTCAAAGCCAAGCTATCTAAATCATTATGTTAAGATTGTACAGTTATCATCTAAACGAGTTACTTCCCTTAGTTTTACTCCTTCAGTACTCAACAAGAGAGAAGTAATTCTAACTAAATCAGAATGATATTGTGCCATTTTTAATTAATATGAAAGCTTAAAAAGTGCTATATGTCACATGTATCATTGTCTACAGTTGTAATGTGAACCAATATAAGTGATGCATGTCTATTTGAATGATTTATTCAGTTTTGTACATGGCCATATGTTTTTGGTCTTATTTCAATTTGTTGATATATCTTATTTTTGAAATAATTCATTGGCCGTATTTGCTTTCATGGATCAAGGCAAGATGTTTATAAATATATTCCATGATGATGTTGTATATTTTTTAATGAATGACGTTACTTTTCAAACTTCTTCTTTTGGTCTTTTCCTGTCTGACTTTCATTATTTTCAAGCACCATCTACAGGTTTATAAATAAATTACAACAATATAAAACACATAAAATACATTATTAATGACCCAATATCTTTTACTAATCGTATTTTGAAATTGTAGGATGATCAGTTAAAATTGTATAGTCACTTGCATTGTTTGAAACTGGCGATTGTTATAGTTGGCTTGCGAGCGACACTTGTATAGTCCGCTTGTTATTAATGAGAAATTATATTCAGTATAAAAAAGGCTCTGAAGCTAAACAATATTAAAACAAATCAGTATACAGGAGTTATCAAATACACTATCAATTTAAACGTTAACGTTCAACTTTGTTGCACAGATCATATATTAAAGTCATTACAATTTTAGATGGATTAAATGCAACAAAAAATGCAATAGAATGCACCACGTTGATATTCAGGTTATAACTTGGACTTTCCATGGACCAGACCAGTTCCATTACTTTAAAAAAATGTTTAGAATTACGAAGAGAAAACAAATTCTTTTCTTAGAATTATTAACGAAAATTACTTACGTCATTTCCGTATTTCTTACGCTGGAAATGGATGTTCCACTTACAAAATATTTCGTGTCTAACGTATTCCACGGGCGCATGCTTTTGTTTTACTGTTATGTCATTGTTTGCAGCGATTGATTTTTCACATATTTCTTATCAAACCAGCGAAATAAGTAAAATCTAACGCACGCGTAAATATATTGTTGCGGTTCAAACATTACCTTATTAGGAAAAGAATAATGGTCCATTTAGTATGGACAAAAAATAAATGGAAATTTCGAAAGGCGATCTGTTCCCATATTCAAGACACAAAAAGAACAAGCAAAATTACCTGTTAATAACATCGGTGGTCTAAATGCACACATACTCACATATTTTAAAAAAAAATAAATAACACAGGTCTAAATGCACACATACTCACATAAAAAAACCCACATATAGGCTGATATAAATTAGTGATGGTCTAGGATGAGCATCTAAATCTACCCTGTGCGTCTGATCGATTGATGTGTACATATTTAAATATCGTTGCGCCCGGCGACATCATTGTTGATTCAAAAAAGTGAGCTTTCCATGAATCAAATTTCATAAAAACTAGATTTACAACAACTTTTCCACTTTGTTATACGTTTCTCAATAATGAAACCAGTCCTGTGGCCTAAAACAATAATTTCATATGTAAGTTCCTTTTGCTTGAAAAATTTGCTAAATTAGAAATATTAGCGATTTATGTAATTGAGAGGTTTGCCGCCAAGTGACTATTTACAGTATCTTTTTTTCAAAATTAAAACAAGCGACTAGTACAGTAAATAACAAGCGACTATACAAACTATTTCGTGTATGCATTATTTAAAGATATGGTTTTAGCCGCTTTCTAAGTACGAATAGCAATTTAGAATTCCCGATATCGGAAATTGAATAAAAGTAACTTGCTTGCCATATCAAGATCCCAATGTAGTCCGATAAACTTGCCTATATTATTAGACCTTTTTTCTAATCTTTTTCCCCTTAATCTATACATTGTGTGTAGGGGAAAAAAAAACCAACCAATATAAATATAAGCAGGTTTAGCGGACCTAATTCCCAATGATGATTACATTAAATGGTATATATGTTTCTGGTTGCATGCATAACCTAAGTCCAAAACGCGTTCCGACAACCTGACCCGCTAATAGCCCAACACCAATATTAAAAATACAGCAATTACAAATTGTACATTAAGCATTAATATCACAGATGATCACCATAAGTAAAATCAAAATTACACCGACCAAACAATACATTTTTTATACAAGAGATCATGTAAAAAAAAATCCTTGATAGATTTTTCATTTTGTTTTTGTGAAAAGATTTGATTTTTTAAAAGGGGGAATCCTC
>SAYR01012609.1:4500647-4522094 GCA_004382745.1 Argopecten irradians irradians
ACATTACCAATCCCTCATAACTAGGATGAAAACATCACCCATAATGAAACATTCCCCGTACTAGGGAACATCCACTGCCTCAATAACTATGGAGAAAACATTACAAACACGCCGATAACTACGGAGAAAACAATCCAACCCCTATAAATATGGAGAAAAACAATTACAATTCCTAAAATATCGAAGAAAAACATCACAACCACCCGATAACTATCGAGAAAACAATACCAACTCCCTATAAATTGGAGAAAACATACAATTCCTATAAATATGGAGAAAACATTACAAACACCAGTAACTATGGAAGAAAACAATACCAACTCCCTAATAAAATATGGAGAAAACATTACCAATTCCCTATAAATATGGAGAAAAAACATTACCAAACACCCGAAATTATGCAAGAAAAACATTACAACTACCTATAAAATGGAGAAGAACATACCAAACACCGATAAACTATGGAGAAAAACAATTACCAACTTCCTACTAACATGGAGAACAACATTACAAACACCCGATAACTATGGAGAAAACAATACCAACTCCCTATAAATATGGAGAAAACATTACCAATTCCCTATAAATATGGAGAAAACATTACAAACACCCGATAACTATGGAGAAAACAATACCAACTCCCTATAAATATGGAGAAAACATTACCAATTCCCTATAAATATGGAGAAAACATTACAAACACCCGATAACTATGGAGAAAACAATACCAACTCCCTATAAATATGGAGAAAACATTACCAATTCCCTATAAATATGGAGAAAACATTACAAACACCCGATAATTATGGAGAAAACATTACCAACTCCCTATAAATATGGAGAAAACATTACAAACACCCGATAACTATGGAGAAAACAATACCAACTTCCTATAAATATGGAGAAAACATTACAAACACCCGATAACTATGGAGAAAACATTACCAACTCCCTATAAATATGGAGAAAACATTACCAATTCCCTATAACTATGGAGAAAAATTTACAAACACCCTGCCATGCCAGCTATGACGAACACGTGATTTTCATAGAACCCTTTGAGTCTTGGAACGAATAAAGTACATACACAATCAAAGATAACACAATAACCACATACTAACGGATATAAATTATCAAGACCGCTTAAATTTCATTCTTATTCAAATACAGGTCGTTATTCTCACTTCGTCAGTTCATTTCAGCATGAACTTTCATTTTGTTTCGTGTTGTAGGAATCCTGCCGGAGTTCAGTGTTTCCTGCCATCGCCTCCCCAAACGTGATGGGTATATATATACCATTAAGTGTAAATGAGAAAAGGTCATTTATGTTGCATGAATTGCATTAAGCAGATCAGTAGCAAGCTATGTAATGGTGTTCAATATGGTAAAAATAACCAAAACATCATACTTGGATTGAAATGACAGTTTTTTATCAAAACGACATTAAAATCATTATTCACTTGTTACGAAGCCTGTAAGAAGTACGCACATGTAAGAATACAAACATCATATTCTTTGTATTTATATAAGTAAATACAATTTGACATAAAATAAGTAACTATTGTAGGTAGGTAAGGGGATTAGTGGAGCGTTATGTTTAGTGGTCAAAGGGCCCTGACCGATCGATAGGAGGTGTATGTATAGTGTACGAATGGAATGCAGCCTACATGTATGTAGCCTGCCGACTGCAGTTGTACAATGTATACTTACATAATTTAATTATCCTTCTGTGAAATAATACTACTTCAGTTGGTGACAGTTCCGCCATCACAAAATTATTAAACTGTCAAGTTTTTACACAAATATCTAATTGCACCTGGGAATTAGTTACAATCTACGTCAATTTAGACTTACAATAGCCGAGTGTTTGAAAAAAATCATACTTTTTAGGGGTCAAAATTATTATTTAAATAAGTCAAATTTCTCTTCATTCTATTTGAAATGACCATCTTTGTTGAAAACGTCTATCTTTCTTTATCTTTGCTGAAAACATCTATCATTCTTTTTAAACTATAGCCTAGATACCCTTGTAAATAATTACGGCGAAAGTATAAATATTATTTCTGTTTCATCAAAATCAACACATTGCTTAAAAACTGCGAACATTGCGTTTATACGAAATGATAGTGTCACTTTTATTATTGCCATTTTCGAATTTATTTACCTCAAAAGACTTTCTCTTTTCCCTTTATACATATGCATTACTTTGCCTGTGCTTGTATGATGCTATAATGCTATATGATAAATTAACAGAATTAAGCATACAGGCCAGCTAATTACACCTTTTTTTACGTTATATAAGAGTACTATGAGTACAGTAGATTTTATTCTGAAAATAAAAAATACACACCAAAAAAGGCGGGAATCATTTCTAAGATCGAACGTCAATTTGTTAAAAACTTGATGGCACAATTAAAATTTAACTATGCTATATTATAGGCCCTACAGCAGATATCCGAACTATTACAATTAAACAATTCCATTCAAATGCAACAATTTATTTATAATTCAAACATTATCTGCTAGATATTAGAATTAATGAAATACTTCCAATATGATTCAAAAAAGTGATGAAGACATGAAGCTGTTTATGAAGCTGACAAGTCTTTATAGTCATCATACATGTATGCTTACAGTCTAACCGTTCGGAACTGTCCTAAATCGGAACACCTCTGAGTTTACCGTTACTTCTGCCGTAGTTCACAAATTATAACGATAATATGGCGTCAGCTACACGGTAAGTTGCTAAATCATTTTCAAGTGACACTACAGTAAGACCGACATCAATTTTAAATCTGAGTAAATGGTGTTCGCTGATTACAAATACAGTAAGAAAACATGAAAATTGATATATATACTAATTTAGCTGTTAATTAGTGGGTAACTGAATGGTGTTGGCGAATAGCCTAGGTCTGACTTTCTAAGCACCTGCAATCCTAGGATGAATTAGCGTTCCATATTATGACCTACATGTAATATATTTTAGGTAGGCTATAATATTATTATGACAGTTTCAAGTATGTTATTTATAATTCATATTGGGATGAGTTATCTCCCCTTCTTAAGAGTTATGCCCCTTTGTTTCAAAATTATGATATCGAGTGTTGTACAGATGAAGCAGTAGGCTATCGGAAATTTAACAATTTAATCCATATGAACATATGAGATTTTCAATCAGAGTTTCTTTTGACCCTATAGTAGCTGGTTGAGACATTCTGACAGATATAAAATATAAACTTTATTTATTTTACATCGATTACGAAACAAGCTATACAACTTATGTAAATCACTCTCGATGGCCCGGATGTAAGCGCGCGAGGGATCTTAGTGTGGGAGGAAACCGGAGTGCCCGGAGAAAACCCACGTGATCGGGCAGGTGACCCCTAACCTTTTTACGTCCGTGCCGGGGATCGAACCCCGGCTGGCTAGGTGAAAGGCGAGTGGCTTAACCACTACACCACCCGATCACCCATTCTGACAGATGCTTAAAAGCCCATTACCTTTCCGGAGCAAAACATAAAGTTTTCTTAAAAACATTATAATAACATCAGAAAATATAACAACACCAAACATATGCAAAATTTCCTGCGTAATGTAGATAACAGTGCATAGTCATTTCGCTGTTTTGCCGTCTGGTGCAGTGATAGTCAACTACCGCACGGTATTCAGGACAACGGTTGGAAACATAAGATGACCCGCGTTATGAAAATTAGCATATTTTTTATTTTGATCAAATTGTTCAGAAGTTTATGATATGTGTATAGTATTAACGGTAAGTTAATATCTTTTGCGACTCTACAAAATTATCGATCTCGTTTTACATTCCCATTTTAAAAATCATGAGCCGTTTCAGAAAGGTAGTGGGCCTTTAAATGTGTACAAATGTTCATGAATCAAACTTTACATTCAGTATTTCTGTTTACATGAAAAAAGATGAAATATCCCATCTTTTTTTCAACAAAAGTTTACAAACACAATAATGATTTTATGGAAAGCCTGTGACTTACTTTGATTTGTTTTATTTAGGGACTTAGATCTCAGGTTTTATTTAGGGACTTAGATCTCAGGTTTTATTTAGGGACTAAGATTCTAAATCTCAGGTCTTATTTGGGGACTCAGATTTTAAATCTTAGGTTTTATTTGGGGGCTTTGATTCTAAATCTCAGGTTTTATTTAGGGACTTAGATTCTAAATCTCAAGTTTTATTTAGGGACTTACATTCTAAATCTCAGGTTTTATTTAGGGACTTCGATTCTAAATCTCAAGTTTTATTTAGGGACTTAGATTCTTAATCTGGGGTTTTATTTAGGGACTTAGATCTCAGGTTTTATTTAGGGACTTAGATCTCAGGTTTTATTTAGGGACTTAGATTCTAAATCTCAGGTTTTATTTGGGGACTCAGATTTTAAATCTTAGGTTTTATTTGGGGACTTTGATTCTAAATCTCAGGTTTTATTTAGGGACTTTGATTCTAAATCTCAGGTTTTATTTAGGGACTTAGATTCTTAATCTGGGGTTTTATTTAGGGACTTTGATTCTAAATCTCACGTTTTATTTTATTAATTTCTTAAAATTTCAGAGAATGCAGCCTAAGATGGAGACCAACTTCCAATGCCATGTTAGAGGATACAGAAAAGAAAATACTACAATGTATGAACCCATCCACATCACAAATAAAAAGAGATTGACAGTAACTTTGAAGAAGCACATATATATATACATAGCCAGCTGGTCTTCAATTTTATTTTAAATTTATTCCGCATATGAACCTTTAGAAACTACATGTTTTGAAATCATGTCTGTAAGACCTTGCCTTAATTGATTTGAGCTTTAGATTTGAGTAAGATCATTTTAATTACAGCAGATTTGCATGAGCAAAATTGAAAATATACAATTAGCTTACAAGTACATATTTATAAGGTTGTTACATATGGCAGCCTGTGACGTTAATTTTATTTGCTCCTAGTTATTTGTTGTTGTAAACCCCCAAATTTTACTAGTCTGCCTATTCAATCACTAGTCCATATTAAATATAAAGTTGTTTTGCTTCAGCACTTAAATCATGGTCATTTTACGATTTTCATGATTTTTGATCTAAATTACAGCCTGGATGCGTTTGTGAACGCAAATTCTGGACAGAAATAATCGCATGCAGATCAGAATGCACTCAAAATGTGTTGAAAAATGCAATTGACCACTGCCCTTTTCAATATAGTATTTATCTATTTTAATCGGGTGGGGCCACTACGTAGTCCAATCGGACTAGTTCATTATAATTGGCTCTAGTCCGGACATAAAATTACTAGTTGTAGGCATCAGACTAGTGCTTAAAGTCACAGACTGATATTGAAATAAATCTGTTCATTGTAGCTATAGCACCTATATTATTTGAAATTGCATAATACTGGTGTTTCTTTTATAGAACATTTGAAGTTATATAATCTGAATTCTGTATGTTTCATAAAACACAAGAAATCAGCAAATAAACCATTAGCACTAGTACTTGCCTGCTCCCTCTGCGCCATAAATATTTTTACTCTCAGTTTTGTATGTATAAGAATAGTACATGTATTTATTTTTATTTTATTGATAGAATTTAACCTTATTTCGTCATATTATTATTCAATTTTTATTGGTATAAAATCACCATTAACATAGAGCACACTTTTGATTTACAGGCCTAAGCAGTAATTACGAAATAAAGTTTGTGAATCTTCCAACTAAGAAGTACAACATCTGGACCCTGACTGTAAATCCAGGCTGTACTGATAATGTGCCTCTGGTGTTGCTCCACGGCATGGGAGGGGGCATTGGACTGTGGATACTCAACCTTGATGAACTAGCCAAAGATCGCTCTGTCCATGCTATTGATGTTCTTGGATTTGGCCGAAGTTCGCGTCCAGGATTTAGCCGAAATGCAGGCCGAGCTGAATCAAAATTTGTGGAATCAGTCGAAGAATGGAGAAAGCAAATGGAGCTAGAGGAATTTATCCTGCTTGGGCATAGTTTAGGGGGATTTATAAGTTCTTCCTACACCATTAAATATCCCAACTGTGTCCGACACCTCATCCTAGCGGATCCCTGGGGATTTCCAGGCAAGTCAGAAGTACGGGAGATTCCTATGAAGTATAGGGTCATAGCAACTATTGCCAAGCCATTCAATCCACTTGCCATCATGAGGGTGGCTGGACCATGGGGTGAGTTCAATTGATATGTAACTAAGGGTGTTATATAGTTCAGGTTGTTTATTCATGTTAGTATGTAGTGAATGTAACATCAGTGATCACTATCATTATTTTATTATTAGTTTGCATGATAAGATTGTTTTAAGGATTCTTTCATATAAAGGTGATTTAAGAATGACAAAACAGGTGATGTGAGGAATCAATACCTGCTAACAAGAGCAGATAACTCATTATAACCGAAATATTCCCTTTATGACCAGGTAACAATGTGATCAGTAAGGTCATCAACTTGACAAAAACATGTGTCACATGTAACCTCTATCCAATAGCTTGTGTATCTCTTCATTGAACATGTTATAAATAATTGTTGACTTTATATATATAGTCAACATCAATATCAGCCTTAGTAACACAGCTATAATAGTGGTCTAATTTGAATGATAAAAAGTTCTAGATATATAGTAAAACATGTTTTTTGTTTTCATTCTAGGCCCAGATCTGATTAAACGATTCAGGGGAGATCTGCATGAGAAATTTCTTGGAAAACTACAAGATGATACAATATATGATTACATTTATCACTGCAATGCAAGGGCTCCGAGGTAAAAATATATCCTTTAATTACAAGAGCTCTTAAAAAACAAATTTTTAACAAAATATTATCAAACTAACTAATTTAATTACCTGATCCACCAAAAGTTCATGTTAGAAGCAGTTCGGAATTACAAGCTTGATGGACCTTTTGCTGTTGACATTGATAACATGTCTTTTTATTTTCAAAATGTCCACCATGACAGTGGGGAGTCTGCCTTTCGGGCCATGAGTGACAAGTTAGGCCGAGCAACCAATCCTATGGTGGATAGAATTCAACAAATCCACAATGACATTGCTATCACCATGATCCACGGCGAGAACTCTTGGATCAAGAGAGACGCTGCCTACCAAGTAAAGGAAATCCGCAAGGACAGCAATGTGGATATAAAGGTATGTGGATTCAGTAGAATGTGATTTGGATAGATAACTTTTACATTATAGTTGACATTAAACATGAAGCAATTAATTCTTCTATCTATGTTTCTGACCTTCTACATATATGCTGCATATTTCATGGATGATCAGTAATGTGGTACATCATGTTTATGCTGTATATTTCCCAGATGTTTAATGATGCATGTCATCACATTTATGATGTGTATTTTTCAGATATTCAATGATGCATGTCATGATGTTTGTACTGTATATTTTACAGGTATTCAATGATGCATGACATCAGGTTGATTCTTTATATTTTACAGGTGATCAGTGATACATATCATCACGTTTATTCTGTATATTTTACAGGTGATCAGTGATGCATGTCATCATGTTTATGCAGTATATTTTACAGGTGATAAATGATGCATGTCATCACGTTTATGCTGTATATTTTACAGGTGATCAGTGATGCAGGACTCCACGTTTATGCTGATGAATGGGATGCTTTCAATCAAACGGTACAAAACATATGTAGAGGGGTGAAGCATAAACAAAAGCTGGAATATTCCGTACCGGAGTCAGGGTCTGCAATGATGCCACAACAATCATCAGGACAGGGAAAACATGTATTAGTTGTCGAGAGTAACTTATAATGAACACTGAAAGTCTGTTTTAGTTTAGAACCACATTTAATGAGCATGTAAGATAATAAAAGGGATTAGCTTGTGCCAACTTGTATTAAAAACAACTTCTCCCTTTTATTTCTGTTGTCTTTCAGTATAGCTGTGGCTTGTCATTTTTCTGTTGATAGTTTTTGTTAACTTATTTCTATTGATAATGTTAAGTTTGTTTTATACGCTGTTTCCGGAATACAACATTCAGTCAGTTTAGTCATGTGACTTTCATCACCGTGGGATTTTATTTAGGACACATTTGAAACAAAGTGGCGGCGCATATAATGATTGTACACTGGTGGTAAATTACATTTTATGATCGAACACTTAACATTAATTATCAAAACACATTGTATTAAATATTATCTGAATATGCACGGAAATTGAATTTAGACACTTCACAAGGAAATGACATGTAAATTACGGCCTCAAATGGAGCTGTCGCATAGCATTTGGAAATCAACTGTGTCTAACGTCTCACTCACAAATTTTATTCAATAACTTACCTGGGTTACTTTTTTTTCCAAAAATCAATAACAAATAAGAAACACAAAACATAACAGTTTATCTTAGTTCCATTATCAAACAAGTATTACCGAAAATGACCTTTACTCGGACATAGGTATTCTCTGCCTATAAGTGTCACCACTATGATGGAAAAATGTGCCATAAGTTTTTCGCGGTCATATGACCAAATCAACGTTTTCTACCTCCTACCCAGAAGATTTCCTTGTATCTCGGAATCAGCGTATTGTTAATTAGTCCCAACAGATCTGAGTTTTTAATATTGCTCTTCCATATAAACCCTAGAATATATCCCCTTTTTATTTTACCTACATTTATCTTATTTATAATGGTTACAATTTATTTTATCAAATGGACATAATTTGCTGGATAATCAATATGTTTCAAAATGTCTCATTGCGCTATACTTTGAGTAGCCCCTTGGCCATGAAATGGAATATGTATCAAAGAATATGTGTGAATTCTAAAGAAAGAAATCTCTTAATGAATAATGTAAAATAATAGTCACATGCATTGAAACTTGACTTAACAAACCATGTTATACAGGATGACCCAGACTGTTTAAACATGACATATTTATTATTGAATTTAATTGTTAAATTATTAACAGGTTGCATCAACTTATAGGTACTAATATTAAATATTCAACAGTTATACAGGTTTCTGTATTAGTTCTAATGAATGTCATCCAAGAAGACATTTTAACTCTTCCCTTATTTTAAATGGGTCAACAGGTATAGGGGTAAAGGTAAACACCATCTTTACAGTATGTACTGGTACAGTACCGAGGGGTACTTATTACCTCCCTTTGTTATGTAAACCATCTTAGTTCTATAAGATTTTGTATTAGTGATGTTCACATGATATTGTGTATTATTTTCTTTGTATTATTTGATGGTTGATGGCATTGTCTGATCTTACATTTTAATTTTTATTTGTAATTAATGACAAATATTGTTTTATCTGCTCATTTGA
Source organism: Argopecten irradians irradians (assembly GCA_004382745.1). Taxonomy (NCBI): domain Eukaryota; kingdom Metazoa; phylum Mollusca; class Bivalvia; order Pectinida; family Pectinidae; genus Argopecten; species Argopecten irradians. The sequence continues at coordinate 4,509,982 of SAYR01012609.1, forward strand.
TTTACTGTTAACGTGTGAAAATGACTTGTATTTGTAATTATCTTATGTTGTGAGGATCAGCCATATAACATATATTTTCATCATCATATGTCAATGCACAGACAATTCTAGTCCTGGTATGTACAGTAACATGTTAGTTTTTTTACTGAACACAAATGTTTTGTAACAAGCTTGTATAGTGTCCACCTTGTCTTCAATTTCACTTGATTCATGTACTTCAATTACAAGAACAATTAATAGACATGATTTATGTTGATCTGGAGCTGAGTTGAAATGCTCATTTGCTTACATGTACTTTTGTGTATTTGTATTCTCTGAAAACGGCTTCCAAGGCTTTAATAACATTTTTCGAAAAACATATTTAATATTTGTTTTCAACAATCTTCCACTGTTGAACACCCAAATTCACTTGAGTCAAATTAATTGCTAATTAAACTTCTCATCTAATTCAATTAACACAATCCCTATAAAGGCCATATTTGGTAAGTACAATGCACTACAGAAGGGCATTACTTTGACATTTATTTGATGAAAACTGGGTCAAAGACAAGTATCTAAATCATTATGGTTAAAGATTGTACATTATCATCTAACAGAGTTACTTCCCTTAGTTTTACTCCTTCAGTACTCAACAAAGAGAAGTAATTCTAATAAATCAGAATGATATTGTGCCATTTTAATTAATATGAAAGCTTAAAAAGTGCTATATGTCACATGTATCATTGTCTAAGTTGTATGTGAACCATATAAGTGATGCATGTCTATTTGAATGATTTATTCAGTTTGTACATGGCATATGTTTTGTCTTATTTCAATTTGTGATATATCTTATTTTTGAATAATTCATTGCCGTATTTGCTTTCATGGATCAAAGGAAATGTTTATAATATATTCATGATGATGTTGTATATTTTTAATAAATGACGTTACTTTTCAAACTTCTTCTTTTGTTCTTTTCTGTCTGACTTTCATTATTTCAAGCACCATTACAGGTTTATAAATAAATACAACAATATAAAACACATAAATACATATTAATGGACCCAATATCTTTTACTTAATCGTATTTTGAAATTGTAGGATGATCAGTTAAAATTGTATAGTCACTTGCATTGTTTTGAAACTGGCGATGTATAGTTGCTTGCGAGGACACTTGTATAGTCGCTTGTTATTAAGAGGAAATATATTCAGTGATAAAAGGCTCTGAAGCTAACAAATTAAACAAATCAGTATAACAGAGTTATCAAATACACTATCAATTTAAACGTTAAGTCAACTTTGTTGCACAGATCATATATAGTCATTTACAATTTAGATGGATTAAATGCAACAAAAATGCAATAGAATGCACCACGTTGATACTTCAGGTATAACTTGGATTTCCATGGACCAGACCAGTCATTACTTTAAAAAATGTTAGAATTACGAAGAAAACAAATCTTTCTAGAATTATTAACGAAAATTACTTACGTCATTTCCGTATTTCTTACGCTGGAAATGGATGTTCACTTACAAAATTATTTTCGTGTCTAACGTTATTCCACGGGGATGCTTTTGTTTTTACTGTTATGTCATTGTTGCAGCGATTGATTTTCACAATTTCTTATCACCAGCGAAATAAGTAAAATCTAATCGCACGCGTAAATATATGTTGGGTTCAAACATACCTTATAGGGAAAAGAATAATTCCATTAGTATGGACAAAAATAATGGAAATTTCGAGGCGATCTGTCCCATTATCAAGACACAAAAAGAACAAGCAAAATTACCTGTTAATGACATCGTGGTCTAAATGCACACATACTCACATATTTAAAAAAAAAATAGTAACACATGGTCTAAATGCACACATACTCACATAAAAAAACACATATAGGCTGATTAATATTAGTGATGGTAGTGATGAGCATCTAATCTACCCTTGTGCGTCTGTATCGATTGATGTGTACATATTTAATATCGTTGTCGCCCGGGAATCATGTGATCAAAAAAGTGAGCTTTCCATGAATCAAATCATAAAAAACTAGATTTACACAACTTTCCACTTTGTTTATACGTTTCTCAATAATGAACCAGTCCTGTGGCCTAAACAATATCATATGTAAGTTCCTTTTGCTTGAAAATTGCTGAAATTAGAAATATTAGCGATTTGTAATGAGAGTTTTGCGCAAGTGACTATACAGTATCTTTTTTCAAAATTAAAACAAGCGACTATACAGTAAAGTAACAAGCGACTATACAAAACTATTTCGTGTATGCATATTTAAAGATATGTTTTAGCCGCTTTCTAAGTACGAATGATGTAGAATAAAGAAACTGTAAATAACTAAATAATCAAATTACTCATATAAGTTACAATTATAACTTATATTTCAGGGAAAACGGGAGAAAACACAATTTCCTCCGTAACCACATCGCAGTTTTGATCGTAATTTAGTGATTACACTTCGATTCTTATCTATTTCTAACATTATTTTGTTAATATACATGTTATGAGGAAGTCTATAATGTTAAACATATTTGTAGTTACGAATAATGCCGATATTTGGTGTTTTACCGACCTGTATACCATGCCTGTTTTCATTTATCCCACTTCGATTCTCACAAGTGACGATACAAAAAGCAACTAATGATTATACTATACACTTCCGTTCATACACTGTGCATTTGACACTAAATCAATTTAAGACTGTACCGGTATGGCCTTTCCACAGTAAAGAAGGATCATGGGTCCATTTCTTATGTATAACGTTAGTTATATAGTCTGATCTCGCTGAAATGCACAGGGACCTGGCACGAAAATTTTTAACCAATAGTATACATATATATATATTATAGTACTATATTATATATGTATACTGTTAGTTTTAAAAAATCGTGCCAGGTCCCTGTGCTGAAATGTACAAACAGGAATCAGTTAGGTAGACTAGTTTACGTAGAAAGTCAGTCAAAAGATGATATATTTTCCGCTACAACAGTAGCTAGATCATGCTTGAGGGCTAACAGGAAACGACACACAGAGAGAGCTAAAAAAATACAACAATTAGCTGGTGAAACACGGACAAAAATGGCATTTTCATCTTCGCATTAAAGTACTTAAATGATCACTGACTGTTAAAAGCACGTTAAACTAAAATTGAGGACACTAAAACAAACAATATGTCTATGAAGGCATCGCCAATACAAAATTGGGAAAATGTTTTACAAGGTTCGGTCACAGACACGTCATCCTCAATACTCCAGGGGTTACTATTACTGACGTTGTATCCACCCCTGGACTATCTCGTAGTAAAACTGGAGGTAATATTACAGAACAGGTAATTTAATCTTTTGATGAACATGTACATGTTAAATCTACGGTGCAAATGATGTAGAATGAAGTGGACATTATAGTTGTTGCGTCTGACCAGTGAAGAGAACATTTCTTTATATACATGTAGTTTGGTTCATTTTATCCAATGTCGAAAATTTTGACTCGGAAAAAAATCATTTGAGCAATGAAAACGACCCATAGCCATGACAGCAGCGACGAACAATATTTCGAAAACCCTAGCTTCTATTGATCTCAAGATTGCTACATATACATTGCAAAATAATGCTCTAAATAATTAAATGTCAGAAGTAAGACATTGTCATCGATAATATGTTGACATATAGTTAAGCACAGGGGTCCCAGGTTACAAAAAAATGTTTGTTAGATGAAAATATTAATAATAACCTTGCTGAATATGACCGATCCCATTTGCAGACTTAAAAACAATCTGACAGCATGTTTTGGTAATAATATAGAAAATATTACAAAGACACGCATATAAGAAGATCTTTCTTAAAATAAAATGCGTGCGTCTGTGCCCACGATTAGATATGGGATGGGGATAAGGTAGCTGCAATATTGTAGCTCAAAAGACTTTTAGACAGATAATGGTGTTGTTCATGTATAGTAGGCCGGGTACGTAGATATTCGTTATAGGGGTAAGGATAAAATGTACTATAACAAGTATCGTAAAATAATTTTCGACTTCAACAAATAAAATTATGAACGTCAAAGTATGGCAAGCCAAGTTACTTTTTATTCTTTTATTCCGATATCAGAAATTCATTTCCGATATCGGAATTAGAATTTTCGATATCAGAAATTCAATTCCGATATCGGAAATTCTAATTCCGAATATCGGAAATTCTAATTCTGAATATCGGAATTAGAACAAAGTCTTGATATCAGAAATCTAATTCCGATATCGGAAATTCTAATTCCGATATCGAAAATTCTAATTCCGATATCGGAATAAGAAAAACAATTTCCGATATGGGAAATTCAATTCCCGATATCGGAAAATCTCTCTTACTCATATTGGCATTCCAGATTATACTTCATTTCCGATATCGGAAATTGAATTCTCGATATCGGAAATTGAAATACAACGAAATAGAATTACCCATATCAGAATTTGTTTTCTTATTTCCGATATGGGGAATTAGAATTTCGATATCGAATTAGAATTTCCGATATCGGAATTAGAATTTCCGATATTAAAAATTAAATATGAAATTCCCGATATCGGAAATTTGATTTTCCGATATCGGGAAATTGAATTCCCGATATCGAATTAGAATTTCTGATATCGGAATTGGAATAAAAAGTAACTTGGCTTGCCATATCAAAGATCCCAATGTAGTCCGATAAACTTGCCTATATTATTAGCCTTTTTCTAATCTTTTTCCCCTAAATCTATACATGTGTGTTTAGGAAAAAAAACCAACCAATATATAATATAGGCAGGTTTAGCGAACCTAATCCCAATGATGTTACATAAATGTATATATTTTCTGGTTGCATGCATAACCTAAGTCCAAACGGTTCCGACAACCTGACCCGCTAATAGCCCAACATAATATAAAATATACAGCAATTACAAATTGTCATATTAAGCATTAATATCACAGATGATCACCATAAGAAATCATTCACCGACCACAATACATTTTTAACAAGAGATCATGTAAAAAAAAATCTTGATAGATTTCTATTTTGTTTTTGTGAAAGATAAGAAGGAAGTTGCTTTTCTGTCTGTGGTAAAAATGAATATATAATCTGCATATTATTATTAAAAAGGAGTTATCGTTATATGTTATATCAGGCGTATTTAGTCGGAAACTACAATGGGGTCGGAACTAAATTTCGAGCCCTAACGTTTTACTTACACCGCCTACGATGACAGTCCAATCATACATTGTACTTCCGGTTTAAATGGACGATTGTTGACGAACTGATTAAAGACAAAAGAAGCAAATGAAATAACGATGTAGATTAACTAAGCAGTAGAAGTGAAATTGCTCGTTATAGTATATGCATTTCTCTAACAGTTATGTTTCTGATTAGATAGTTTCGTCACATGGACGTTTGATTCGGTAAGTGTTTTTGACATATGTCTGTCTGCCTGTCAGAGCCAGCTGATCGACGTCGTGATCAAACGTTTCGTGATCAAAAGGCCGTTTCGACAAAAGCATGCATGTAGCATATTTTCATGTTGAAGTAAAGACTTGTTTATTTAAAAAAATCGAAATTTACAAATGTTTCCTCCTTAAAAATATCTGATAATTACTAATACAGTCTTTGTTATTTAACAAGTAATCAGCATGAGCACAAGGACCTGACATATTCCATTAACATTTATAAATATTACTATAGTACTTAAATGTGGCACTAAACCTGATTAAAAGGATTCTTATGTCAACTGAACACAACCATAAGAAACTTTAGACTATACAGTTTCTTATGGTCATTATTAAATAGCTTAACGATGATCCCATTATCACAATTGCTTATTGCAATAATCAGCTGATAATTATATATGTAGCAAGGTCAATCATTGATGACCGGGTAACTAAATTGGTAGAACATCTGGCTAGTGTGTTCAACTCAGAGTCCCAGGTTCAACTACCAATTTCATCGCTACTTTTCGATCTCCTCTTCTGTTTAAAAATTACAAAACTTGTGAGTTGCTGTAGTTGGTGGCAGATTTGGAGAAAGTATACTTAGGGAGAAATGTAGCGAAATTTAGCTGGGTTGATCATTTGTGACCATGCATGCAGGTAGCTCACCAAATCGTAGAGTATCTGACTATAATGTTCAGAGGTGCGGGTTCAAGCCCCAGTCTGGTATATATTATATACTACACATGTATATATTGGTTTAATACATATGTAGATTTTGAGAATCTCTTTGTTTGCAATTTTTCATTTTTCAAACTTAGATTGTTTGCAATTTTTCATTTTTCAAACTTAGATTATCAACGTTTATTCAAGTCTTCTCTGTTTCAATCAATATAACCCGATTAATAAGCATGATTAATTACAATTTCTAGCACTGAATCTAAGTGTACATGTATATATATTTATACTGGTTCTCCTATGATATAAAATGAGTGATTTTTAAAAATAGTTTCAGTCATGCAGAGGTGACAGTGAATTTGGAGGCGGACCTCGACGTGTAAACCACGCAGCAGTGGCTATCCGTGATAGGATATTTAGTTTTTGGTGGTTACTGTACAGGGGAAGACTATGAGACAACACGGCCATGGACGTACACATTCTTGATACTGGTAACATCCATGCAATATTTAATTTACTCTTTAGAAGATAGCATATGTATATTCCATCATTGCTTATAATTAAATACAATAGGATCTTACATGTTTTAATGAGCTTTGGCAAAATGATGTTGTGGTCAAGTGCTGCATGTTGTCATGTATCCATATCCCATTAAACCTGACTTACCATTTAATGATCTTACCTATAAGGATATACATATGTATAACTGAATCAATTTAAACACATCTTTATAAAAGTTTTTCTGTAGTGCTGTCCATAGTTGTGATTTTCCTACTCTTAGTAATTATTTTGTTATATCTAGTTTCCCTTCGCTGGACCTTGCTGCCCATTCCCAAGCTGAACGACCCCTCAATATGCTCTCTCACCATACCAACGCTACGGCCACACAGCTGTCTCATTGAGGACAATGCCTATGTTTGGGAGGACGAAATGAGTTGATGGGTGTTCCATCCTATTCTGCTTGATAGTAGTAAGTTAAATTTTGGATAAAAAATTCAAATCATATTTCAGTTTGAACATATTAAAGTTTTTTTAAGTGTTTCATTCAATACTGTTCTGTCTAACAAATGCAACCTGACAATGGTTTTGAGGAAGAAACATGCTGGCAATCAGTTTGTAAAGGTAAAAATACACTAATTGGAATCCTTGGACATTAAAACCCTCATTAAACAGTATTCTATACGTTATTTACATTTATCAGAGACCTATACTGTACAAATTTAATTATATTTTTTGCTACATTATTTTGTTTTCCTTTAGTAAAATTAAAATGGTCCTGTCCAAAGACTGGAGGCGAACATACCAATCGCACGAGATGTCATTCTGCTTGTGTTATCAATAATAAGATGTTTATCTTTGGTGGATATGGAAGAAGAGGTAGGTTGGTAAAAAACATGCGCTCTGAGTCCTCTGACATGAGTCTGTTTGTTGGACAGAGATATCTTTAAAATATTTCAACCTGAGTTAAAGAGTTTGCCTGTCAGTATATGAGTTTGTTAAGAGCTCTGTAAAGTATATCCAATTATATTACCTCAAGGTTGGGAAAGATTATTTATCAATTAACCTTCCTAAATTGCGAGGGACGGTATATAAAGTCCCACTCAAAGTAGTGGATATGACAGCTCCATTCAAATAAATGATCCTAACCTTCATTTAAGGTCACCGGGTCATACAGGCTACAAATGTTTGAACTACATTTTGTAAACTAAGTTGCCTCTAGACCTTATGTACATGTATATTGTGTCAGTAGTGTACATGCTGGGATCTTTGTTTTTGTTTAATAGGTAAGGTGAGTTTGACAATTATTTTAATGTCTATAAAGTTAAATGGAAAAAAACATGGAAAATATTTTTTTTTTCTATAGACCTTTAGGAATTGTGTCATGTGGTGAGCGAGTTCTGGCCCATTGGGCCCTTTTCTCAGGAAATGTGAATACAAACCCAATACAAAAATATCAGTAAAGGTTAATGCTGTTATATACTTCCATGTCTTTCAGGTAGACAGATTTTCCAATGAAATCCATGCCCTTGATTTCCTTACAATGACTGGGAATGCTGTACATCCAAAAGTGAGTATCAAGAAGTGATACACAAGAATAGTTCATAAATTTAGAACATGATGATGATACAAAGTGTATCCAAATTTTATTTTATCCCATCAATGTAAATTGGTGGAAGGGAAATGTTTTGCTTTAGTGAAAAATTTGCCACATCCTTTTGATATTTATGTGAAAATCAAGTACCTGACTGCCTGTTAGTATCCAGGGTATGGCTGCAACAATGTCTGTATACATTTTCCAGGGAACCCCAGCAATATGGCGGGGACTTCCACACACGGACGGGGTAGGAAACAACATGTACATATTTGGTGGCCGGAGTGATGAGGGACGGGATATATTTACCAATAAGGAGATCTACTGCAATAAAATCCAGTTGTTTGACACCATTTCTAACACCTGGCATGAACCAGTAACACTGGGTACACCACCAGTTGGTCGACGTAGCCATTCAGCATGTAAGTTATATACCATATTTCACCAATTAAATGCCACTTTCCCCACTTTTTGGATCTAAAGTTCACCCACATTAACATACACAAAAAAATATTTGAAATATTTGTTAAATTATGGTTTTAATTAGATTGCACATGCATAAAAATATGATATACATCTATATCATATTTTTCATAAAATTTTAATTTAGTAACAAAAGCACTGTAGTTAAGGAATCTAAAATAGTTTATATTACATTATGATAGTCAGCTAGGATACAGATTAACTCAGTAACTGTTCTTTGTTGTCAGAGATGAAATCTGGTCAACCTCAGAATTAAGACCCCCTCGCTATATTAAGACCACTTTTGCTCAGACTGTGGGTGGTCTTAATAGAGAGGTTTTACTGTAAATTTATTAGGATGTATTCCTCTAGAAGTCAAAATTCCCTGTGATTAAACTTTTTTTCTCATATAGATTTTGGAAATTTATATGAGTTTACCACATAGAAGAAAATTGAAAAAAAAATATGTCTGTTACTCGTATTTTAGCTATTGTCACTCAAAGACAAAAATATTGGATTTTTATGAGAATTTGCCGTATTGACGATATACACGAGAGAATAAAGCCATAATTTCCTGTTCAAATTTACCATTAAATGTAAAAAATAAGTGACAAAAGTGCATCATTTCACACATTGATGCTCATTATTTTAAATTACACGAACCTTGTAAAGATTTACAGCAAAAATTCACTCAATACAAGCTAAAAATGCAGCACAGTGATTGATTTAAGTAAAAAACAATGTAAGTAAAAAATGGTAAAACTTTGGGTCAACTCAAATCGAAAAAAGACACATTTTCAAAATGCTGCATCTAAATCTGCGAATTAAAAAATCAACAAAGAACAGAAAATGTAATTTTTGATAAATGCAACTGGCAACTGTAAATCTCATAAGTTTTTTTATCTTTGTCGAAAGGAGACTTGAACGGGACTGAAACCTCAGGGAGGAATACATCCTTAAATGCAGACTGAACAATATGAATACCATTTTATCTTATATATGTTATGCCATAGAGTCTTGTCATGACATTATAATTACAATGATGTCACAGCATCAGGACAAGGATGTCATATAGCAACATTACATTGACCTCACAGTAACACTATTACAGTGACTTGATTAACTTGATCCACATTAACTTTTTCATGTCATAACATTTTATAGCCTCACAACAACATACATGATATTGTAATATAATTTTCACCATAGCAAAATTACAATGACATTTTCATCTCAGTCAGTTCATTGTTGGATATTAGAATAATTCCTTGTGTGTAATTATTACAATTCAACGTGAATGAAGTGTTTTCTCTTGTTGTATTGTTACTGATTTTAAACACACATATATAGCAATCATAAACTGGTAAAAAGTCCATATTTATTGTGATTACATTTTGTTTTTCAATTTTTTCAGTTGTGTTTTAAAGTAAAACTGTATATATTTGGGGCCTATAGATGGGAAAAATGACATACACTTCAAAGCAGTTTTTAAAATTTGACCCATGGTTATGTTATCAATTATAATTAGATATAAGCAACACTCAATCATTACTTTGAAGTTGATGTACGCTCTCAAGCACATGATGTCACACATCAATACCTACCCACAAGGGCTGATAACTCTTAATAATCTAAATACAACAAATGTGCAACATAAAGGGGTTGAGAAACACATTTTGAATAGCCAGTTGCTAAATAACTGATAATCATAGCAAAAACTATTTTACATGGTTTGGATACATATGTTGCTTTTAATTATATGCATATAAGTGACTTATAATAATTATTTCTCATAAATAATAGATGGAGCTTATGTATTTTACCCAGAAAAAATGCAGTGTCGGGACTATCAAGTGAAAGGATCAAGGTCCCTGTGCCAGACGAAACAATGTTGCTGTGATGATAGACTCCCAAGGTTTTACTGTATTGGAGACCAGGATAAAGGTAGGATTACTGGTAAATATCTGGAAGACTAGTTGGTAGCTTCTGGTAAATGAAAGGACCAGGTAGGTAGATTCAGGAAATGGAAGAATTAGAGCATAATCTGGTAAAATGAAGGGATCAGTAGGTAGCTTCTGGTTAAAGGGAGGAAACCAAGAGGATAAACACATAATAAATAGGGAGGACTAAGAAGGTAAAAGCTTCTATGGTAAAAGGAAGGACCAGGTAGTAGCTCTGGTAAAGGAGGACCAGGAAGGTAGCTTCTGTAATGGAGGGACCAAGGTAGATAACTTGCTGGTAAATAGAGTACAGGTAGGTAGTTCTGGTAAATGTAGTTACAGTAGGTAAACGTCTCGTAAAATAAGGACCAGGAGGTAACTTCTGGAAATAGAGGTACCAGGAAGTAGTTCTGGTAAATGGGACCCAGGAAGGTACTTCTGGTAAATGAGGACCAGTAGTAACTTCTGGTAAAATTAAAGCATCAGGTAGGTAACTTCTGTAAATAGAGCTATCAAGTACGGTAGCTTCTGTAAATGGAAGGACTAGTAGTAGCTTCTCGTAAATGAAGGGACCAGTATAGTTTCTGGGAACATGGAAGGACTATTGGTAGCTTCTGAAATGGGAGGACCAGGTAGGTAGCTTTCTGGAAAGGGAGGACAGGTAGGTAGTTCTGGTAAATAAGTACCGATAAGTGTTAACTTCTGGTAAATAGAGCTATCAGTAGGTAGCTTCGGTAATGGAAGACATAGTGTAGCTTCTGGTAAATGAGGACCAGGTAGGAGCTTCTGGGTAAATGGAGGACTAGGAAGGTAGCTTCTGGTTAAATGGAGAACCAGGTTAGTTAACTTCTGGTAACTAGAGGATCAGTAGGTACTTCTTGCGAAATAGAGCTATCAGGTAGTAGCTGCTGGTAAATGAAGGACTGTTGTAGCTTCTGGTAAATGAAGACCAGTAGGTTAGTTTCTGGAAAATGGAAGGACAGTTGGTAGCTTCTGGGTAAATGAGGACCAGGTAGTAGCTTCGCGTTATGGAGGCGAACAGGTTGGTAGCTTCTGGTAAATAGAGGTACAGTAGTAACTTCTGGTAAATAGACGGTACCAGGAAGGTAGCTTCTGTAAAATAGAGGGACTAGGAAGGTTAAGCTTCGGAAAGAAGACCAGGTAGAAACTTCTATGGTAAAATGGAGTACCAGTAGGTAACTTCTGTAAATAGAGTACCCAGGAAGGTAGCCTGTAAATGGAGACCAGAAGTAGCTTCTGGTAAAATGAGACCAGTAGATAACTTTCTGGTAAATAGAGGGATTCAGGTAAAGGTACTTCTGGTAAATGTAGTACCAGGTAGATAAACTCTCGAAATAGAGTACCAGGTAGTAACTTCGGTAAATAGAGTACCAGGAAGTAGGTTCTTGGTAAATGGAGGGACTAGGGAAGTAGCTTCTGGTTAAATAGAGCTATTCAGTAGTAGCTTCTGTAAATGAGGACCAGGTAGTAATTTCTAATAAATGGAG
>SAYR01012609.1:4522119-4549225 GCA_004382745.1 Argopecten irradians irradians
GGTAAACCGAAATTACATTTAATTCCATCCCCGAGCCCTTTTACATTCCTGTGTCATTGCCCATTCAAGTTATTTTTTTTAATTTTATATTCAATCTTCATATTTTCATCAATTTCCCAAATCATCCGTCATCATCAATGGAAATAGTCTTTTCTCTTGCTTGCCCGATCATTTCAGTTTTCTATTTTAAAACAAGAAAATGGTAAAGAGTAGCGCGCCAGTCCCGTTGAGGGTGATATCCCCCTCGTGCAAATTTGAATATTATCTCCCCTAGAATTCACATTCTCTGTGTCGATTATCTGGACCTTGTAATTAACGAGTTGATCACATGGGTGAAGACTACCTAACACTTAATTTTTGTTCCAAAAGAAATACTGCCTAGCACAGAGAGAAGTAGATGAAATCAACCCCTACGTGCTTCTTGATGTTTCAGATTACACACTCTGTCAGATCTTTAAAAAAAGTGATATATTATGAGTTTATTGGTGAAATTCTTTTCACTCACACACCAAATGTCAACCGTGTTCCGATATACAGCATTATGTAACAATATATGAATCTGACACGTATGCATTTGCTGTAGATATACTAATTATATATATGCAAGATATTGAACTTTGTCAATAAAATAAAAATTACCATCAATTTTGTAAGTGTGTTTTTACCCCAATTTTTCTCTTGAATGTAGGGGAACGATAATTTTGCCTTCCGTTTGTGTCGATTTTTTCACAGTGAGCCCCTTTGGTAAGTAAAAATTTAAAATTTGAGAAGAGAATTTCATCAAATCTTTAATTGAAAAGACACATTTAATCCTTTATATCACATAACTTACAAAAACCTTCATTTTTTGAGAAAAAAAAAAATTGTTGCAAGCAATTTCAGCGGCGATGTCCTCAAACACCCTACCCTCAAGTCCAAGACATCAGAGGTGAATTTTCACAAAGCTTTGGCATGATTTGATGCTCAGTGATGTTATATATAGCACAACATGAATATACCGCCCCAGATCTATCCAGGACACCACACCGTAGTACAACTATACACGCAGTCAACACAACACACATGGGGAGGCCGTCCTTACATAGACGCTCAATCAGCTGTTAATAGGACGGTTTAATTAATCAAAGAAGAAGAGAAACTAAATTCAGTTTGTATGAATTTAATTGCAAACGATACAAATTGACTACCCCGTATGCGTTGTAGGTTCATTAGATTAACATCCTTTAACAGACGATCATTTATGGATCAGTGCCTCCCATGTTGTACAATTTGTATTGCGTGATGTCGTGAAGTAGTGGTAAATTAGATGGGCTCCTCCTGCGGTATATTCAATGCTGTTTATGTCTTCAATGTAAATGTTGGAAACAGCTGCAACCACTTTGAATTAAATTTGATAACTGCACTTTACTTGTGTACAATTACCTCCAAACAAATATCTTAACCATTAACCTACATGTCCGAACGTTCCTGTGGCATACATTTATTGACACGATCAATGAAATCGGAATTGGTTCTTTTTAAGGACCAACATTAAAACAGCATATGAATCTTGAAGGGACAGTCGTGCCTATCATTATTTCTTCTACCGCATAAGGAACACAAGTCTTATTTTAAATCTAAAGGATATATATAACTAACAAAACGACAAAAAAGAAGAAATAGCAAGCAAATTTATATGTTATAGTAATAGAATTGTCGGATTTACCCTCCTAAAGAAGTCTATAGATTGACGGAAAAGATCCAAGAACTAAGCCGGTTCAGCCAGCCAAAAGTTCAAAATAAAGCGAAGATATATTTCATTGCAGATGAATATCAACAGTTTTTAGCAAAAAAAACAAGTACAGTATAATACTAATCTAGGTCACGGCGACACCGTCAAAGAACATCAAGGTCAAAGCCACCCCAGCTTGAGAATCGAACTCACACCCTGTCGTTTACAAAGACCAGTGCTCTAACCAGCGAGCTATGGAGCATATTGATTCGAGTGAGATTCTACGGGGGAAAATAGTTGAAGAAAATACTATTTGTCAATCATTTATCAATCAAATAAACTCAAAGATATCGCTACAAAATTGAAAAAAGCTTTTAACAAGTATGTTTTGTATTGTGTGAACATCAAAGATTTATTAGATGAAAGGCCAGTTATTTTTACAACATCCCTCTACACATAATCTATTATTCTGACAATATTACTGAATCAAGGGGATCAAGTAACCACGCCAACGACAGCGTTGCAGACAGCTTACAGGTCCAACAACTGGACTTAACAACGATACGGATCGTATAGGCCTTATGTGAATGGCAATGTTTCAGAAAACGACTCTTTATAACGTAGGGATAGAGAGGAATGATTTGAAGCACCCAACCAAATTTATTTATTAAAATGGAGATACTGACAATTGTGCGAACCAGTCGTCTCACTCCTTTTATACCTGAACACTAAAAAGGATTAGAAACTACCACTTTTTACAGGCTATGTCTATATGATGTGTGTTAGAAGTACGTATTATACACAATTGCAAGTTCTGGTTGTCAATATTTATTGTCGCAAAGGATAACATTTACATAAACATAAAATAGCACAAAACAACAGTAGAGTCCTATCTTTGATAGCGATACCGAATTAGTTCATGATACATCTTAATGCAGTTCGAAACACAAAGGGCATGCTAGTTGTATACAAAATAAACTCAGTTTTCCTCCACAGTAAGCGAACGTAAAAATTTCACGAGAAGGGGAAATAAGGCAATTTCCAAAATAATTAACATAAATAAAGAAATTATAATAGCGTGGCTTTCGCGAAAATAACACCGTTTCGCACATGCAAAATTTAAAGCTCGCGAATATATTCCCGTTTACCGTACACAAACTATGAGGAGTTACAAAGAAGGCACTTAGGATGAAAGGATAAGATGAGAAAAAATATAGATAATGAAAAACTGAATACATGTATAATTGTATTAACCTTTTACCAGTAACTTTCAACAAGCCTTTTACACTTTTAAGACAATAATGAATTCAATTTACAGTAAAACTTTCAAACAGATATTAAATAAACTAATATAGTACAAATGCCTTGGACTGATGAAGGTGAAAAATTGTGAAATAAAGAAATTCGTTTCACAAGCGTAAGAAATATGATATAACCAATGTTGTTCTCATTTAACTCTTACCGTAGACGTAAATATAGATTGTCAGTGCTGCCAAAATTCATTTTTGGCAGGGTCACCTCGCCATTGTGCATCGTGCATTGCAAAATTCTTTATCAGTCAATTTTCCTCAATATGATTGCTAAGAACTTTGCTCGCAGATACTAGCCGCTCCTAGCGGCAGTGTATTCAACAACTTTTGATTTTACCGGAATTTTAAATAGCAAATTATTGAATAAATGAAGTTACTGAAATAAACGTATCTGTAATGTTGAAATAGGAATAGTAGATTACTACTTTCATATCCTACCATATTACATCATCCAAATATTGTATCTTAGGTTGGAACATTTTTCACTTGGAATTTTGCTGTACAATTGTATCTTAGACTTTTCGTCCGAAAATGTTGTTCATTTCAATACATGAAGACGTTTCGTCACGCAAAATGCTTCGCTTCGTCCCCACGCGTTTAGTCTCCTGACAAATTATCCCCAACGGAAAAAAATGAAATCTATATTTCACCTCAAACATTAAAATTGTTACAACAATGATTTTTTGCAACTTTGATCATATTAGTTCGGACAAATATATTTCAGGACGATATGGAGGATTTGTTTAATCACGATGCGTTATGCCACATGTACGGTGTTAAATCCACAATGGAAGAAAAGACAAACTCTAACAAAATTTTGGAACAAACTTGGACTACTGATAAAATAGACTTTGACAACGGTGAACATTTGTAAATGTCCAAGGTGGCGATTAATCTTAAAACTAACGGCAGTTAATAAGGTATGGATATTTACCCACATCCATTATATCGATAATTGTATAAGCACCAAGTATAAATATCAGATTTATATCTTATATACTAAAGCACGTTCAGAGATTACCACTAAACCATACTTTTAAAAACAATTTTAGTTATTTCACCACAGGAGCTTGACGTTTCTGATCATGATACATACAGACATATGCATTAAACCTAGGTAAACAAGAAGTATACATTTTTGGCCGAATGACATAAATCATTATATGGAATGTTCATATAAACTCGAAGGTGATATTTTTTGGACTACTAGATCAGAAAATGCCGAGGTTCTTCTTCAAATTCTATCCGGTTAAACGGCACTTAATAAGCTGTTTTCAATCGTAACAATGTAGAGAAAATGTTAATTAGTTTAGCAATTATCCTGAGTTATATTTTTACCAACAAGGCATCCCAGAGTATTAGCAATTAAAAACTAAATACATAACAATATTCCCGACCTCTCCACTTGCATTGGTTGATCACCTCGAGCGGAACTAATCTCTACCACCTGGCACAGTTTTACCAAATGCAATCCGCACAAAAGCCCACATGATCAACTGTTTGAGTGCGATTACCAATCATTAGGGTGTGAACAATGTTAGTTTTCTTTAACTTTACTCAACAAATAGACTTTACGCTTCACTGATAAAAGCAACCATCATTTCTGTATTAACTTATTAATTTACCACTGCTACCCATGGCATACGTGTGTATTTAATACTTCTGTCGTGCACATTATATAAAAACAACTGCCTATAGACTGTATATTACAATCAATTTATGAAAGGACAAAAAAACTCTTACATTAAGAACAGGAGGACTGAAGAACAGCAGAAATTAAACTTCAATAAATATTTCCTCTATGCTGTATTTGCTATTTATGGATTAAAATGTTTAATTATATGATATTAGCCTTTTCAGTAATTACCTGTAATACATTTATTGTTTCCTTATGTTTTTACAGAAATGTCAAGCATGCATTTATTCATTTCAACTGGAAACAGTCTAGTGAAAAGAATTGTGTGAACAAAAAAGAAGTAATTTCAAACTGTGGAAAGCTTAATATATGTAATGATTTTCAATCAGAAAAATAATTACTATCATCATCTCAAATTCCTTATTGTGAATTTAACTGTAATATTGATTTTAAGTATACCTGATATTTGTTTATATTCTATGACATGACAATGCTTTGAAATGAAAATGAATTAAATTAAAAGTATTATTTTAAATTCTTAAAACACAATATGACATTAGCTGTTTAATTTTTTGTCAAAAACATATTAAGCTTATCGTCATAACCCACTAATCATCACCTTCGAGACAATTTAATGAAAATCAATTTAAACATTATTTGTATAACACAGGTCGTCTTATGTTTTCCCCGCCTTGACATCAATGTCACGCTACGTTATAACACCGACACATTCCAACTATTCCTACTCCTATGATGTCATCTACCCCTATCCAACTTCTAATCTAAATCACACTAAATCATAACGCACTTTTACACTCCATATCCGATCCCACACACACTCAGTTTACCATACGCACTGATATGACCATCCCCCTAGCTAAATCAAACCGCCACTATCTTCTATACACTACATCAAACAAAATACCCATACTCACTTTAACCTACAATTCATCCATCATCCACAATCTCTTCAAACTCCTACATAAAACATTCACTCTTAAAGCCGACACCACATACTCTCAATAATTCTACATCACTTCATCATACATATTTCACACTGCTCTATCTCTAATCTCCACGATCCTCTTCTCTTCATCACTTATAAGTCCAAGACATCATCGCACACTATCAAACTACCCATCAATACCAAATACAATCAACAAACTCTTCTCTCTCCGATATTACCACCTACTTTCATTAACCTAATAATACCATATCTATAACTACCTATATTCTCTACCTATCACATTCACAATCTCACAATACCACACCACTATTATAATTCTGCCACTCATCCATAACTCTATCCCTCTCCTACTTCACTATTCAACTCCTAATTACATAAATTCTATCCAACTCTTAAACCAACTCAATCTCTTCCCCAACAGCACATAAGTCTCCCTCCCCATACTACCCACAAACCTCCCCTCTATACGCCTCTCATACATACACCAACCTCCTACGTATATACAACACGAACCCTAATACTACACCATATCCCCCACCAAATGTCCCCGCGCACCCCAAAAACCATAACACTCACCTACACCCCCAAACAAACAAATAAACACATCGATCACAACCAACTCACGTACTTCAATGAACTATCCATGATCGATAAATGTAACAAAATCAAAACACAAAATAAAAAACACTCATATATATCCAAACAATCATGCAACAATCTACTAATAACTCTTCACCTAATCAAATCATAATCTCTAACGATCTGTCATACTAGTAAACTGCGTGTCAACAAGGTTATAGGGGGTAAAGGTAAATACACCATCTTACATATGTACTGCGTACAAGTACGGACAGTTAGACTACTTATTTACCCCCTGTTATTATAACACCATCGATTTATGAAGTTAATTTGGTCATGCCACTAGTGATGTTCACATGAAATTATAGTGAATTATTCGTTATTATGGTTATGCATTAGTCACATGATCTTACATTTTAATTTTTATTTGTAATTAATGTACAAATATTGTTTTATCTGCTTCATTTGATTTACTTGTAACGTGTGAAAATGACTTGTATTTGTAATTATCTTATGTTGTGAGTCAGCCATATAACATATATTTTCATCATCATATGTCAATGCACAGACAATTCTAGTCCTGGTATGTACCTAACATGTTAGTTTTTTACTGAACACAAATGTTTTGTAACAAGCTTGATATAGTGTCCACCTTGTCTTCAATTTCACTTGATTCATGTACTTCCAATACAAGAACAATTAATAGACATGATTTATGTTGATCTGGAGCTGAGTTGAAAGCTCATTTGGCTTACATGTACTTTTGTGTATTTGTATTCTCTGAAAACGGCTTCCAAGGCTTTAATAACATTTTTCGAAAAACATATTTAATATTTGTTTTCAACAATCTTCCACTGTTGAACACCCAAATTCACTAGTCAAATTAATTGCTAATTTAAACTTCTCATCTAATTCAATTAACACAATCCCTATTTAAAGGCCATATTTGGTAAAGTACAATGCACTACAGAAGGGCATTACTTTGACATTTATTTGATGAAAACTGAGGTCAAAGACAAGTATCTAAATCATTATGTTAAAGATTGTACATTATCATCTAAACAGAGTTACTTCCCTTAGTTTTACTCCTTCAGTACTCAACAAAGAGAAGTAATTCTAATAAATCAGAATGATATTGTGCCATTTAATTAATATGAAAGCTTTAAAAAGTGCCTATATGTCACATGTATCATTGTCTAAGTTGTATGTGAACCATATAAGTGATGCATGTCTATTTGAATGATTTATTCAGTTTGTACATGGCATATGTTTGCTTATTTCAATTTGTGATATATCTTATTTTTTGAATAATTCATTGACGATATTTGCTTTCATGGATCCAAGGAAATGTTTATATATATATCTATGATGATGTTGTATATTTTTAATAAATGACGTTACTTTTCAAACTTCTTTTTTGTTCTTTTCTGTCTGACTTTCATTATTTCAAGCACCATTACAGGTTATAAATAAATACAACAATATAAAACACATAAATACATATTAATGGACCCAATATCTTTTTACTTAATCGTATTTTGAAATTGTAGGATGATCAGTTAAAATTGTATAGTCACTTGCATTGTTTTGAAACTGGCGGATGTATAGGTTGCTTGCGAGGACACTTGTATAGTCGCTTGTTATTAAGAAGAAAATATATTCAGTGATAAAAGGCTCTGAAGCTAACAAATTAAACAAATCAGATATAACAGAGTTATCAAATACACTATCAATTTAAACGTTAAGTCAACTTTGTTGCACAGAATCATATATAGTCATTTACAATTTAGATGGATTAAATGCAACAAAAATGCAATAGAATGCACCACGTGATACTTCAGGTATAACTTGGATTTCCATTGGACCAGACCAGTCATTACTTTAAAAAATGTTAGAATTACGAAGAAAACAAATCTTTCTAGAATTATTAACGAAAATTACTTACGTCATTTCCGTATTTCTTACGCTGGAAATGGATGTTCACTTACAAAATTATTTTCGTGTCTAACGTTATATCCACGGGGATGCTTTTGTTTTTACTGTTATGTCATTGTTGCAGCGATTGATTTCACAATTTCTTATCACCAGCGAAATAAGTAAAATCAATCGCACGCGTAAATATATGTTGGGTTCAAACATTACCTTATAGGGAAAAGAATAATTTCATTAGTTATGGACAAAAATAATTGGAAATTTCGAGGCGATCTTGTCCCATTATCAAGACACAAAAAGAACAAGCAAAATTACCTGTCAATGACATCGTGGTCTAAATGCACACATACTCACATATTAAAAAAAAATAAATAAACACATGGTCTAAATGCCACACATACTCACATTAAAAAAACCACATATAGGCTGATTAATATTAGTGATGTAGTGATGAGCATCTAATCTACCCTTGTGCGTCTGTATCGATTGATGTGTACATATTAAATATCGTTGTCGCCCGGGAATCATGTGATCAAAAAAGTGAGCTTTCCATGAATCAAATCATAAAAAACTAGATTTACACAACTTTCCACTTTGTTTATACGTTTCTCAATAATGAACCAGTCCTGTGGCCTAAACAATATCATATGTAAGTTCCTTTTGCTTGAAAATTGCTGAAATTAGAAATATTAGCGATTTGTAATGAGAGTTTTGCGCAAGTGACTATACAGTATCTTTTTTTCAAAATTAAAACAAGCGACTATACAGTAAAGTAACAAGCGACTATACAAAACTATTTCGTGTATGCATATTTAAAGATATGTTTTAGCCGCTTTCTAAGTACGAATAGAATTTAGAATTCCCGATATCGGAAATTGGAATAAAAAGTAACTTGGCTTGCCATATCAAAGATCCCAATGTAGTCCGATAAACTTGCCTATATTATTAGCCTTTTTTCTAATCTTTTTCCCCTAATCTATACATGTGTGTTAGGGAAAAAAACCAACCAATATATAATATAGGCAGGTTTAGCGGACCTAATCCCAATGATGTTACATAAATGTATATATGTTTCTGGTTGCATGCATAACCTAAGTCCAAACGGTTCCGACAACCTGACCCGCTAATAGCCCAACACAATATAAAATATACAGCAATTACAAATTGTACATTAAGCATTAATATCACAGATGATCACCATAAGTAAAATCATTCACCGACCACAATACATTTTTAACAAGAGATCATGTAAAAAAAATCTTGATAGATTTCTATTTTGTTTTTGTGAAAGATGATAAGGAAGTTGCTTTTCTGTCTGTGGTAAAAATGAATATATATCTGCATTATTATTATAAAAAGGAGTTATCGTATATGTATATCAGGCGTATTTGGTCGGAACTACAATGGGGTCGGAACTAAATTTCGAGCCCTAACGTTTTACTTACACCGCCTACGATGACAGTCCAATCATACATTGTACTTCCGGTTTAAATGGACGATTGTTGACGAACTGATTAAAGACAAAAGAAGCAAATGAAATAACGATGTAGATTAACTAAGCAGTAGAAGTGAATTGCTCGTTATAGTATATGCATTTCTCTAACAGTTATGTTTCTGATTAGATAGTTTCGTCACATGGACGTTTGATTCGGTAAGTGTTTTTGACATATGTCTGTCTGCCTGTCAGAGCCAGCTGATCGACGTCGTGATCAAACGTTGCGTGATCAAAAGGCCGTTTCGACAAAAGCATGCATGTAGCATATTTTCATGTTGAAGTAAAGACTTGTTTGATTTAAAAAATCGAAATTTACAAATGTTTCCTCCTTAAAATATCTGATAATTACTAATACAGTCTTTGTTTATTTAACAAGTAATCAGCATGAGCACAGGGACCTGACATATTCCATTAACATTTATAAATATTACTATAGTACTTAAATGTGGCACTAAACCTGATTAAAAGGATTCTTATGTCAACTGAACACAACCATAAGAAACTTTAGACTATATAGTTTCTTATGGTCATTATTAAATAGCTTAACAATGATCCCATTATCACAATTGCTTATTGCAATAATCAGCTGATAATTATATATGTAGCAAGGTCAATCATTGATGACCGGGTAACTAAATTGGTAGAACATCTGGCTAGTGTGTTCAACTCAGAGGTCCCAGGTTCAACTACCAACTTCATCGCTACTTTTCGATCTCCTCTTCTGTTATAAAATTACAAAACTTGTGAGTTGCTGTACGGGTTGGTGGCAGATTTGGAGAAAGTATACTTAGGGAGAAATGTAGCGAAATTTAGCTGGGTTGATCATTTGTGACCATGCATGCAGGTAGCTCACCAAATCAGTAGAGTATCTGACTATAATGTTCAGAGGTGCGGGGTTCAAGCCCCAGTCTGGTTATATATATACTACACATGTATATATTGGTTTAATACATATGTAGATTTTTGAGAATCTCTTTGTTTGCAATTTTTCATTTTTCAAACTTAGATTGTTTGCAATTTTTCATTTTTCAAACTTAGATTGTCAACGTTTATTCAAGTCTTCTCTGTTTCATCAATATAACCCGATTAATAAGCATGATTAATTACAATTCTAGCACTGAATCTAAGTGTACATGTATTAATATTTATACTGGTTCTCCTATGATATAAAATGAGTGATTTTTAAAAATAGTTTCAGTCATGCAGAGGTGGACAGTGAATTTGGAGGGCGGACCTCGACGTGTAAACCACGCAGCAGTGGCTATCCGTGATAGGATATTTAGTTTTGGTGGTTACTGTACAGGGGAAGACTATGAGACAACACGGCCCATGGATGTACACATTCTTGATACTGGTAACATCCATGCAATATTTAATTTACTCTTTAGAAGATAGCATATGTATATTCCATCATTGCTTATAATTAAATACATATAGGATCTTACATGTTTTAATGAGCTTTGGCAAAATGATGTTGTGGTCAAGTGCTGCATGTTGTCATGTATCACTATCCCATTAAACCTGACTTACCATTTAATGATCTTACCTATAAGGATATACATATGTATAACTGAATCAATTTAAACACATCTTTATAAAAGTTTATCTGTAGTGCTGTCCATAGTTGTGATTTTCCTATGCTTAGTAATGTTATTTGTTTTATATCTAGTTTCCCTTCGCTGGACCTTGCTGCCCATTCCCAAGCTGAACGACCCTCAATATGCTCTCTCACCATACCAACGCTACGGCCACACAGCTGTCTCATTTGAGGACAATGCCTATGTTTGGGGAGGACGAAATGATGTTGATGGGGCTTGTTCCATCCTATTCTGCTTTGATAGTAGTAAGTTAAATTTTGATAAAAAATTCAAATCATATTTCAGTTGAACATATTAAAGTTTTTTTAAGTGTTTCATTCAATACTGTTCTGTCTAACAAATGCAACCTGACAATGGTTTTGAGGAAGAAACATGCTGGCAATCAGTTTGTAAAGGTAAAAATACACTAATTGGAATCCTTGGACATTAAAACCCTCATTAAACAGTATCTTATACGTTATTTACATTTATCAGAGACCTATACTGTACAAATTTAAGTTATATTTTTTGCTACATTATTTTGTTTTCCTTTAGTAAAATTAAAATGGTCCTGTCCAAAGACTGGAGGCAACATACCAATCGCACGAGATGGTCATTCTGCTTGTGTTATCAATAATAAGATGTTTATCTTTGGTGGATATGAAGAAGAGGTAGGTTGGTAAAAAACATGCGCTCTGAGTCTCTGACATGAGTCTGTTTGTTGGACAGAGATATCTTTAAAATATTTCAACCTGAGTTAAAGAGTTTGCCTGTCAGTATATGAGGTTTGTTAAGAGCTCTGTAAAGTATATCCAAGTATATTACCTCAAGGTTGGGAAAGATTATTTATCAATTAACCTTCCTAAATTGGAGGACGGTATATAAAGTCCCACTCAGAGTAGTGGATATGACAGCTTGCCATTCAAATAAATGATCCTAACCTTCATTTAAGGTCACCTGGGTCATACAGGCTACAAATGTTTGAACTACATTTTGTAAACTAAGTTGCCTCTAGACCTTATGTACATGTATATTGTGTCAGTAGTGTACATGCTGGGATGGCTTTGGTTTTGTTTAATAGGAAGGTGAGTTTGACAATTATTTTATGTCTATAAAGTTAAATGGGGAAAAACATGGAAAATATTTTTTTTTTCTTAGACCTTTAGGATATGTGTCATGTAGGTGAGCAGTTCTGGCCCATTGGGCCCTTTTCTCAGGAAAATGTGAATACAAACCCAATACAAAAATATCAGTAAAGATTAATGCTGTTATATACTTCCATGTCTTTCAGGTAGACAGATTTTCCAATGAAATCCATGCCCTTGATTTCCTTACAATGACTTGGAATGCTGTACATCCAAAAGTGAGTATCAAGAAGTGATACAATGCAAGAATAGTTCATAAATTTAGAACATGATGATGATACAAAGTGTATCCAAATTTTATTTTTATCCCATCAATGTAAATTGGTGGAAGGGAAATGTTTTGCTTTTAAGTGAAAATTTGCCACATCCTTTTGATATTGTGTGAAAATCAAGTACCTGACTGCCTGTTAGTATCCAGGGTATGGCTGCAACAATGTCTGTATACATTTCCAGGGAACCCCAGCAATATGGCGGGACTTCCACACAGCGACGGGGGTAGGAAACAACATGTACATATTTGGTGGCCGGAGTGATGAGGGAGGGGATATATTTACCAATAAGGAGATCTACTGCAATAAAATCCAGTTGTTTGACACCATTTCTAACACCTGGCATGAACCAGTAACACTGGGTACACCACCAGTTGGTCGACGTAGCCATTCAGCATGTAAGTTATATACCATATTTCACCAATTAAATGCCACTTTCCCCACTTTTTGGATCTAAAGTTCACCCACATTAACATACACAAAAAAATATTTGAAATATTTGTAAATTATTGGTTTTAATTAGATGCACATGCATAAAAATATGATATACATCTATATCATATTTTTCATAAAATTTTAATTTAGTAACAAAAGCACTGTAGTTAAGGAATCTAAATAGTTTATATACATTATGATAGGTCAGCTAGGATACAGATTAACTCAGTAACTGTTCTTGGTTGTCAGAGATGAAATCTGGTCAACCTCAGAATTAAGACCCCCTCGCTATATTAAGACCACTTTTGCTCAGACTGTGGGGTGGTCTTAATAGAGAGGTTTTACTGTAAATTTATTAAGGATGTATTCCTCTGAGAAGTCAAAATTTCCTTGTATTAAACTTTTTTTCTCATATAGATTTTTGGAAATTTATATGAGTTTACACCATAGAAGAAAATTGAAAAAAAAATATGTCTGTGTACTCGTATTTTAGCTATTGTCACTCAAAGACAAAAATATTGGATTTTATGAGAATTTTGCCGTTTTGACGATATACACGAGAGAATAAAGCCATAATTTCCTGTTCAAATTACCATTAAATGTAAAAATAAAGTGACAAAAGTGCATCATTTCACACATTGATGCTCATTATTTTAATTACCACGAACCTTGTAAAGATTTACAGCAAAAATTCACTCAATACAGCTAAAAATGCAGCCACAGTGATGATTTAAGTAAAAACAATGTAAGTAAAAAATGGTAAAACTTTGGGTCAACTCAAATCGAAAAAAGACACATTTTCAAAATGGCTGCTAAATCTGCGAATTAAAAATCAACAAAGAACAGAAATGTAATTTTTTGATAAATTTGCAACTGGCAACTGTAAATCTCATAAGTTTTTTTATCTTTGTCGAAAGGAGACTTGAACGGGACTGAAACCTCAGAGGAATACATCCTTAAATGCAGACTGAACATATGAATACCATTTTATCTTATATATGTTATGCCATAGAGTCTTGTCAATGACATTATAATTACAATGATGTCACAGCATCAGGACAAGGATGTCATATAGCAACATTACATTGACCTCACAGTAACACTATTACAGTGACTTGAATAACTTGATCCACATTAACTTTTTGATGTCATAACATTTTATAGCCTCAAACAACATACATGATATTGTAATATAATTTTCACCATAGCAAAATTACAATGACATTTTCATCTCAGTCAGTTCATTGTTGGATATTAGAATAATTCCTTGTGTGTAATTATTACAGATTCAACGTGAATGAAGTGTTTTTCTCTTGGTTGTATTGTTTACTGATTTTAAACACACATATATAGTATCATAAACTGTAAAAAGTCAATTATTTATTGTGATTTCATTTTGTTTTTTCAATTTTTCAGTTGTGTTTAAAGAAAACCTGTATATATTTGGGGGCTATAGTGGGAAACATGACATACACTTCAAAGATGTTTTTAAATTTGACCCAGGTATGTTATCAATTATAATTAGATATAAGCAACACTCAAGTCATTTACTCTGAAAAATGTGATGTTACGCTCTCAAGCACATGATGTCACAATCAATACCTACCCACAAGGGCTGATAACTCTGTAATATCTAAATACAAACAAATGTGCAACATAAAGGGTTGAGAAACACATCTTTGATAGCCAGTTGCTAAATAACTAGATAATCATAGAAAACTATTTTACATGGTTTTGGATACATGTTGCTTTTATTATATGCATATAAGTGACTTTATAATTACTTCTCATAAATAATATGATGGAGCTTTATGTATTTTGTACCCAGAAAAAATGCAGTGGTCGACTATCAAGGTGAAAGGTCAAGGTCCCTGTGCAAGACGGAGACAATGTTGCTGTGTGATAGACACCAAGGTTTTCCTGTTTGGAGGGACCAGGTAGGTAGCTTCTGGTAAATGGAAGGACTAGTTGGTAGCTTCTGGTAAATGAAGGGACCAGGTAGGTAGTTTCTGGAAAATGGAAGGACTATTTGGTAGCTTCTGGTAAATGAAGGGATCAGGTAGGTAGCTTCTGGTAAATGGAGGGACCAAGTAGGTAACTACTGGTAAATGGAGGGACTAGGAAGGTAGCTTCTGGTAAATGGAGGTACCAGGTAGGTAGCTTCTGGTAAATGGAGGGACCAGGAAGGTAGCTTCTGGTAAATGGAGGGACCAGGTAGATAACTTCTGGTAAATAGAGGGATCAGGTAGGTAGCTTCTGGTAAATGTAGGTACCAGGTAGGTAACTTCTCGTAAATAGAGGTACCAGGTAGGTAACTTCTGGTAAATAGAGGTACCAGGAAGGTAGCTTCTGGTAAATAGAGGGACTAGGAAGGTAGCTTTTGGTAAATGGAGGGACCAGGTAGATAACTTCTGGTAAATGGAGGTACCAGGTAGGTAACTTCTGGTAAATAGAGGTACCAGGAAGGTAGCTTCTGGTAAATGGAGGGACCAGGAAGGTAGCTTCTGGTAAATGGAGGGACCAGGTAGATAACTTCTGGTAAATAGAGGGATCAGGTAGGTAGCTTCTGGTCTGGTAAATGGAAGTACCAGGTAGGTAACTTCTGGTAAATGGAGGTACCAGGTAGGTAACTTCTGGTAAATAGAGGTACCAGGAAGGTAGCTTCTGGTAAATGGAGGGACCAGGTAGGTAGCTTCTGGTAAATAGAGGGACCAGGTAGGTAACTTCTGGTAAATAGAGGGACCAGGTAGGTAGCTTCTGGTAAATAGAGGGACCAGGTAGGTAGCTTCTGGTAAATAGAGCTATCAGGTAGGTAACTTCTGGTAAATAGAGGGATCAGGTAGGTAACTTCTGGTAAATAGAGGGATCAGGTAGGTAATTTCTGGTAAATAGAGGGATCAGGTAGATAACTTCTGGTAAATAGAGGGATCAGGTATGTAGCTTCTGGTAAATGGAGGGACCAGGTAGGTAATTTCTAATAAATGGAGCTCAACTCATATTACGTAAGATAGAACAGGCAATTTTTGTGAATAAGACATAAGTTTCAACTTCGAGCAAGAAAAAATAATGCTGCTCAAATATACACATTTAATAGTGTGATATGCTGGATATATCTGCCAATTTGTTATGTTGTTATGTTGTTGATTAGTCCCACCTCCCAGTGCTTGTGATGTCACAAAGACCATGTCAAAATATGACATAGCAATCACTGAAACGCGGGACTAATTGAAGGTAAATTGTACTTCACTCACATCGTTTTCATATCTTGAAACCACTGTATTGGCATGTTGATGTTGATATAGCAGGATAGTACAGTACATATTGGTTGATAAAATCAAATTTCTCTGTATGTTTTCACACCAAGTCTGTCAATAACTACATTACTTCTCTCTTTGACATTTTATACTTCTGACTTTTAAGCAGACATTAATAGTTTATTGATTTATTTCTTTGTTGCAGTCCCACACCTGACTCAGAGTACACCAACACAGAAAAGGACTTAACAGATCATTCAGATTTACATGTATTAGACTTTGGTGAGTCACTATTGATACTAGAATGTGTTATAATAACATTAGAATTTTAGTACATCTTATTTTGTTAATTTTCTTTGTAAAACATATGCTGTACTCTACATGTTGTAAGTCAAGAAGAGTGCAATCAAACTTGAAAATAAAATGGGAATTTGAGTATTGAATTACCACAGCATACTTGAATATAGATCAGATGAAAAAAATTGGTTGGCATCATCTTTTATTATTAAATGATTGAGGGTAAGACCTAATTATATATTTAAAGTGTCATTTAAAAGTATTGAATTAGAATGTATTTTCCTTAGGGGAGTTACCGGATACTATAGTAGGTAGTTGGTTCTCTGGCAAATGTAGCATCCATCCAAATCCAGATTATTAACATTAAACGCGATCAGCAAAAACAAAAACTTGATACCGGTCATTAATAGCTGTATGAAAGACAAGGTAAATAATGTTCAAATGCAGACTTTAATATAGCTTGAGGTAGCCGGTGGACTTGACATACAATTTTGTTAACTTAATGCTTGTTGCCAGGGTCAAAGGAAACTTGAACTAATGTCTACGTATATCAAATTAAACTGACTTCAAAAAGTAATTTGTAATCTAACTGAATATTATTTTAATTTTCAGCTCCATCTTTGAAAACTTTATGTCAAATTGCTGTAATAGAACACAAACTGGAAACACAGTGTCTACCAAGTTTTCTCAGGTGAGAATGTGTGTAAGATAGAGCTTTGTGACATAGTTACACTATTACCCATTTCAGTGTGTAGTTCCAGTATAAATACCACAGTACGTAGTTCTAACTAAACTGCCCTCCCTTGGTTCTTAGTAATCTGGATCTCAGAAACCTGATAATGATCAAAGATAATCAAATAAATGACCTTGGCCTTCATCACAATGTCGCAGGGGTTTAATACACTCATGACTTGAAAGTGCTTCTTTTAATTATGAAGTTGTAGAGACCCGATATATAGCCTATAGCTAGGTTATGTTGATCATTAGAGGGACAGTAGCGCAAAAGAAAGAAAGGCTTCTTTTGATAATTACCCTAGACATAAAGCAATAAGTATGCCACAAAGCTTACCTTATAAGTCACAGGAGTCAGATATCATATTGCCAATAGGATTATTGCATATATTGGTATATTGATTTCAGACAAACTGAACATATATTTATCAAATAAGCTTTGTATTGATTTTCATGGCTTTTATCGTGAATAATATATGCTATTTCAGTGCCGGATATTGCAAGTTTTCTTCGGATATTATTGTTGAAATTTTGAAACGATATTAAATGAGTTAAAATATAAAAGATGTTAAGAAAGGTTTTTGACAATGTGTCTGTTTTTCAGGTGGGAAATATCGGTGATGACGACAGACAATCAGATTACTAAACCACATAACAACAATGGATGAAAATGTTTACATTCTTTTGATTCCAAGTGATTATCAATATACCATGAAGATGACCTTCAAAGTCAAAGTCAATGTCACAAAGACCTTTTAAAACAGACTCTTCCTCTAAATGGATGTTTACAGACAGACACCGTGAATCTTTGAGAGTTGTTGTGGGGTTTGTTTTTGTTTGATCCTTTTTGGGTTTTTCTTCAGCAAGAAAATCAAAATATGGCATGTTTTATATTAAAATATGTTTATATCTAGTATGATGGTTCTAATGGGGTAAAGATTTATCATCTGGATAAGTGACAAGTGAATGTCAATATCTGTAACTGTAAGACAGAAGTGTACTGAGCAACAGAGGAATTTCTGGTCTATCAAACCCTTTATAAGAGATACCAGATGAGTACATCTAGTGAATCCAAAGACCCAGAATTCTAATATTGCTTAAAAATCTGTTGAGTTCAGATGATTATTTGCCAAAATGTTGTTGGAATATTCCCAGCAAAACAGACATAGTCTTCAAGCACTTAAGATGCTGATTAATGCATTTTTGAACTTACACTTTTTGGTCACAGTTGATTTACTGTTGTGCAATGGTCCTAGTGTGAGATTCATTTGATGATGTTCTTATTTTGTTGTTGATGATTGTCAAGGACAAGCAATATGAAATGGACATTGTTGTACACCATCCTCAAATAACAACACAATTTTACCATTTATCAAAACCAGACTTTTATTTCCAAAATCCATAACATTTTCATTATTACAATTATATTGAACATCTTGTAGATATTGTGCAATTATGATATTCATATCACAAATACCATTTCTGTTTAATTATTTATAATGTTTAGAGACCTGTGAATGCCACTGTGGAATATTTATCATTTTCTGTGATATAGGGGTTGATTTTGACCCTATAATTCATCACCAGGAGATCATAACTGTTCAGCTCCATTTAACATTTTATTAATTACTATAGTTTCCAGTTAATGGTTAAGGAGTCTGACATTCTACCACCTTCTATCCGCCTTTGCTGCACAACTTTAAGGTTAATGTTGGTCAGTTGCTAGTTGCTGAATGTAGGTTAGTGTTTTTTGAACTTTCCACTAGTACCAAAGCCTGCCATGCAGGCATGTGCTTACTTTGAAACATAGTAAATAGTAGGATGTAAAGTAATACCTTTACAATTATAGGGTGAAATATTTTCATTGGTTTTAAATGGTTTGTGTGAATTGGTCATGATTTCTTTCAAATATTCATTATTTGTTTCTTTTTGTAAGAAATATGGTCTCTTTTTGCAGTATTGATACAGAACATGTATATGCCTGATTAGTTAGAGTGATGGCTTTTATTTGGTAGAGTCAGCTTGGTTTTTACACATACTTCAATGTGTAATTTTACTTACCTTTCTGTGGTAATTTACTGGGCCCAGCAACAGCTTTTAAAGCATGTGTCTGTTGGTGAAATTATTTTTGTCAAGGTGAGTTGAAAAGTATTTTACAAAGCCCTGTGTCTGATATTAGTCGGATTCAGATAAATTGTAAATGATATTAATGAAGAATCTAAAAATGTGAAGAAGGTTAAAAGACACAGGTGTTTGACACAAATCCCCATCCTATGATCTATATGTATATTGTTGTATTCAATATGAGTGGGACATTTGTACCAAATACCTGTGTTCTGTGTGATTATCTAACACTACTTAATAATGAGGTGTGTAGATGACAATCTGTTTTGTGTTGTAAACCATTAGTTGCTAGCTATGAGAAGTGATTAGTCATAACTGTCACTTAAATATGTTTGGTGAAATATTTTTTTACCACAGCTATATATAGGAGTATGCATTGCATTGCAAATTAGTACCCCCGGTCTCACAAACAAAAATATGTTGCTGTCCTCAACTTGAAGTGAGGGAAAATGCAATTAAATTGTACAGGACATTAAAAATGTTTGAATGCATAATAGATATAAGTTATTGTGTGGATTCTAGTTTTGTAGTAAAGAAAGGACTATTTGTCTTAAAAGGGAGATAATTTGTCTTCAGGGGAGATAAATCACATGATGTTTTAAGGTCAAGGTTTTTAAGACAGCTAATTCTCTCTTGACGTTGATAATTAACTGTCTATTTGTAGTAAAATCCTATTTACCTGGTGATATTATTAAACAACTAATCTATTAGGAAGGTACATGGTTAAATATTTATGTGTTTATATTGAAAAACTAAATAATTCAGACTCGTATCTCCAGACCTACAGTGGTACTCATTTGATGGTGATAAACAATAGTTTGTGATAGATGGAGAGATACATAAGTGGTTTGTTTATGAGCCTTTTCCACTATTTCAGTTTCAAAGACATGTGTTGGCTTAATTTCTCCACAAGAATGTCGCTACCTCTTGATTTTTTCTGTTCATATTTCCAGCTGTTCATGCAGTTTGTCCCATGTGTAAAAGTTGCTATAGGTCATATGTTTATTGATATTTATAAATTCCATTACATTTGTATTCTTGCTGTCATTTCTTTATTGTATTGAGGCATTTTAATGTTTTTCGTGTGTTGCAGTAAATAGTACAACAAGGCAGTAAAACATTTACCTCAAATAAATACAAATGTCCACTGAAATATATTTTAAGTTCAAACAGTAAAATATCAGAAACCCAAGCTAATCAATTTCAAAAGGTGAAGTAATACGTTGTACTTGATAAACTTTAATTTGTAGTTTTGTAATCTTTAGGGACTACAGGAATTAGAAGTTAATTCAAATTTTAAAAAAATGGATGGTATTCCAATAGCTATATTGGCATTTATCTTAATATATATAATAATATAAACTTTATTTATTTTACATCGATTGAGAAACAAGTTATACAACTTATATAATTCACTCTCGATGGCCCGGATGTACGCGCGCGCGGGGTCTTAGTGTGGGAGGAAACCGGAGTGCCCGGGGAAAACCCACGTGATCGGGCAGGTGACCCCTGACCTTTTCACGTCCGTGCCGGGGATCGAACCCCGGCCGGCTAGGTGAAAGGCGAGCGGCTTAACCACTACACCACCCGATCACCCTCTATCTTAAAAAACCGATTTTTTTCAAATTAAAAGTGTGAGACGTAAATGGTCTGTAGGATAACATTAATGCTATTAAATGTTTTAAAATGTTCAAATATTATTTTTGCATTTACCTTTATTGTGAAAATTTTACTTCAGAAAGTCTTCCAGCTTGTCTACTCGGTTTTATTCACCAATCTTATTTTTGCCTTCATAGATTTTCTGGTTTTAGTATTATTTTACACTTTTTTGCTTGCTTATGGCTATCTGCTTCAAAACCTTTGTTCCACAATATCTCAAACAAAAATCTTAATATACTGGCATTGCTTTTTAATGCTACTTCTCCATGACAGCTGAACAGATATTAATTAAACTATCTGAACCGGTGCTGCAATTTAAAGCTGTCTGTTTATTTTGTGAGTAACATAGATGAGATGATACAATATATATATGGTGCAGTTTCCGAAAGGATCTTGGACAATTTCCAAACAAAGGAATCATTTATTTTTAGTTTAACATATGAATAATTCATTTCTGTATATGAAAATAATCAAAAATATAATTCATGTACTTCATATTTATATTACTAAGTCATTTATTTAATTGACCATCAAACAATACATTGAAACTTGATATTACCAGTCACTGAATATAACAGCTTCCTATAACAATTCTAACAATGTTAGAGGTTTAGCACGATGAGACACTTTTGAAACATTACCGGTATGTCGTGTTGACATTGCCCATCAGAAGTTTCTCAATGTCTTACATCTAATATTATTGGATTACATGTCTCACGAAAAATATTGATATCAATCCCCTTTGGTGTTGATAAAGTTAGGTTCCATTATTTGTGCCACCATATCTATCCTCATTTTCTGTTGATCATTTTTATAGACAACAAATCCATACCATATTGTCTAGTTAGATATTTTATTGCTGCCTATGTACCTGGTTTTACGACAAATGGAGCTGCTTCCTTTCTAATTTCTATTAAAATTCCAACAAAAATATTATTGTATTTACGGTAATGCTTTAATTTAAAATATTTTGTCATTTCTGTATAGAATATATTAGTTCCAATTCCAAATGGTCTGATATACTTGTTTAGAAGCAGGCTTCACAGCAGGGTACATTTCAGTCATTAATGGTCCGAGATTTAATAGTAAAGGAATAATTTCATTTACAATTAAACTTTTTCATGCTTTCTTATCTTCATCAAAACCCTCGACGATTAACAGATATTATGCTGATATTGTATGGCTATATCTATCAGTGTCAAATGTGGTCAAGTTGGCAAAAAATCCAAAAATGAATGTATACTAGGAAAGGAACAAAAATGTGAAATTCTTTTCCTCAAACTTCACCATTTTCCATTATGGGCAATTTTGCTAGCCAAGGTATTTTATATGATACTTTCCTTGAAACACTTGGTGTCTCTTGCATCCATTTAATGCTGACTTTTACATTCTAATTGGATGTTGCTAGGTTTCAAGGAGAGTATTGTCTTAAATACCATTGGCAAGGTAAGCTGCATTACAGGGTATATTCACCAGTCTATATAGCAAAACTTTGTTGGTATATTTTTGTTAGCCCACAATCATCTGCAGAAGGTGGCCTATGCTGGTAAGCTATTCAAATCGCCTTTCGTCCATCTGTCCGCAAACAATTCTTGTTTCTGCTAATTATAATAATGTGCTCGAGATCTATCTCAAATTTTATATGTAGGTTCCGCTAGGATCCTACATGTGTATAAATGTATAGCATTTTGGGACAAATCAGTCAACAAGGTCGCGTGTAGGGCATGCTTTATCCTTAGTTCTCCATATCATATAAGACCCAATTAGCGCCCTGGTTGTTTAGAATTTGAAAAAATGAAAAGGTACATAATAAGACAAGATTATTGCAAACCTATACAGTTTTTTGTAGTCTTGGTCTTTATTTATGCTCAGGCAGTTGAAATTGAGGCCTCAAAACGAGGAGGGCACTTTTAGGGACATGGGCACTTATTGGGTCTAATGCGGTATCCATTTTGAAACAAATCCAAACACAACATGGTGAACAGTGGCCATATTGAATTTGGTGTGTGTTACTGCTATGCAGACTATGCGTATTCAATATTTTAAATAGGAAAGGGGAAAATGGAGTAAACTGACTGACATTAATCATTCCTTGGTGGGTGCCAAGATCCTTCTGGGATCTCTTTGTTCAATTAAGTATTCCCAATTGGACAAATTGATTCACACAAGACAGCTATTAGAAGGGTAAAATTGGTTGTAATTTCAGCAATCTTCTGCAGTATCCTTCAGCCAAACAGCTTACATTATGGTATACAGTTAAGAATAAGCCAAATGACCAAGTACATTGAGCCTTTTGTTTTGTAACCAACATTTAATATTGGTTAAGTCTGCTTTAGTTGATATTTTCATTGCATAGCATTAATAAATGTCTATGTAAAAGATAAATATTGTGTTGTTATATTTCCTTGTTCATATTATTGTTACACTTTCATGTCCCAAATACAATGGCTATTGTTTCCTGTTCATTGTACATGATTAAATGGATTACAATAGCTTGTCATTAGCATATATATTGGCACACCGAGATATATAGAGTTGCATTTATTGAAATAACAATGTGAAAAGTGATTCTCTTTTAGACATAGCTTTATTACATTTTTCTCAAACAAAGTCAGTTATTATTTGATTGATGTACAAAATCACACATCATACAGTCATTGAGGCATTCAACTTGAATCTGGCACTATAAAGCATAGATAATGAATGGATTCCACATATTTCATTAAAATTGGATAGACAGACAAGCAAATGTACTGAATCACTTGATCCTGTGAAAAGCAGCATCATGTATACTAGATGTATAGTACACAACCATTTTGATTTGACATGGTTGTGTAACAGTAATCTCGACCTCTCCACCTGTAACCTGGATGTTAAACCCATTGACATATACTTAAACATGTAATGTTAATCAATTAGACAACCATTACTACAAGTGAAATTAGCCCTTGATCTTTGACCATGGGCTGCTGTGGTTAAGTGTTATTGCTACCACTACCCCATTAACACTTGGTAGCTGCTATGAAGTACTTGCTGTAGTTGTGTTTTCTTGTCCAGGAACTTTCACCCTTAACCCTCAGAATCCACAACAACTGGCACATGTTTAAACTAAACATAGCTGTCAATAAGGCATAAAACCACACAACCTTGATTGCACTACCAAATCATAAAATGGTTTGAAAAGAGATGAACAGTCTTGACCTTTGTACCAAGGACCTTGACAATTGAAACTGGCTTCATCTGTCAAAGGAAAATATTTAATAGGGGAAAAACATATCAATACTTGAAGTTGGACCCACTTTTAAATGACTTAAGCTTAAGTCATACATATGAGGCTGATTTATTCACAAAACACAATTTTTTATCACAATTTCATCCACACCGCCAAAACTAATACATGCCCTGAAGTTTGACATAACCATGTACAGCAATTACAAGTTCTACATGTAGCAGTCATATTGAGTCTTTTTGTTATGCACAGCTAATTGGTCTAGGAAAATATTGCAATTTATTGCAAAAGAATGTCTTTCAAATTCATAACATTTCTCTTAAAAACAGCATAAGAATAAATAACGATAAAATGACACATCCATTAACCAACCAATCAATACTGACGTAGTATAGCCATATCTATATATTTACATTTTCACTGCAGTCCCACTATGTAACCTTACCAAGCACAGTTGGCATCCATATCCTCTATGAAATACAGCTGCTTATTATGACTTCATTAGCATTGTGATGTCACAATTGTCGTGCCAGCAATTACAGAAAATAGCTGATTTCATCAAAAAGTTGTAACCAAATGTAAATATAAGCATTGAACGTCTTTCAGTTGGTATTCATAGCCAATATGAATGTCAACAGAACAGAGGCAAATTCAACATGAAGCGCTAGCGAGCTTCATTGAATTTGCCTATGTGCACTTGGCATTCATTTTGGCTATGAATGCCAACTGAAAGCATTCAATGCTTAAATATATCACTTGTATCATACATATAAAAAGACTAAAATCCTAAAGATGAAGAGGGGTCTATCTAGATTTACTATTTCCATAAAAATTTGAATTCTCCATTACTAAATAAGTCTTTAACTTATTTACTTTTGCCTTTTTATTGGTACATGTAAACAAGAGGCCCATGTGCCTTAACGGTCATCTGACTATTAGCACAACACAAATGTAGTCATTTAAAGATTTAGCATATTTAACCTCTGTGACCTTGAATGAAGATCAAGGTCATTCATTTGAACAAACTTGGTAGCCCTTCAACCCAGCATGTCACAGGCCCAATATCAGGTCTCTAGGCCTCCTAGTTATTCTCAAGGAGTCGTTTAAAGATTTTAACCTTTTTGACCCCCTGTGACCTTGAATGAAGATCAAGGTCATTCATTTGAACAAACTTGGTAGCCCTTCATTCAAGCTTGCTGCAGGTATCCTGGGCCTTTTGGTTCTTGAGAAGAAGTTGTTTAAAGATTTATGCCTATTTGACCCCTGTGACCTTCAATGAAGATCAAGGTCATTCATTTGAACACACTCAATAGCCCTTCATCCCAGCATGTCAAAGGCCCAATATCAGGTCTTTAGACCTCCTACTCATTCTAAAGAAGTCATTTAAAGATTTAAGCCTATTTGACCTCTGTGACCTCGAATGAAGGTAAAGGTCATTCATTTGAACAAACTTGGTAGCCCTTCATCCCAGCATGCTACATGCCCAATATGAGTTCTTGGGCCTTTTGGTTCTTGAGAAGAAGTCGTTTAAATATTTAAGCCTATTTGACCTCTTTGACCTCGAATGAAGGTAAAAGTCATTCATTTGAACAAACTTGGAAGCCCTTCATCCCAGCATGCTACATGCCCAATATGAGTATCCTGGGCCTTTTGGTTCTTGAGAAGAAGTCGTTTAAATATTTCAGCCTTTTTGACCCCTGTGACCTTAAATGAAGATCAATGTCATTCATTTGAACAAACTTGATAGCCCTTCATCCTAGCATGTCACAGGCCCAATATCAGGTCTCTAGGCCTCTTAGTTATTCACAAGAAGTTGTTTAAAGGATTTTTAGCCTATTTGACCCTGTGACCTTGAATGAAGGTCAAGGTCATTTATTTAAATAAACTTAGTAGCACTTCATCCCAGCATGCTGCAGGCCCAATATGAATATTCTGGGCCTTTCTGTTCTTGAAAAGAAGTCGTTTAAAGATTTTAGCCTTTTTGACCCCTGTGACCTTGAATGAAGATCAAGGTCATTCATTTGAACAAACTTAGTAGCCCTTCATCCCAGCATACTACATGCCCAATATCAGTACCCTGGGTCTACTGGTTCTTGAGAAGAAGTTGTTTAAAGATTTTAGCCTTTTTGACCCCTGTGACCTTAAATGAAGATCAAGGTCATTCATTTGAACAAACTTGATAGCCCTTCATTTAAGTATGTTACGGGATCAATATCAGGTCTCTAAGCCTCTTAGTTATTCACAAGAAGTTGTTTAAAGGATTTTTAGCCTATTTGACCCCTGTGACCTTGAATGAAGGTCAAGGTCATTTATTTGAACAAACTTGGTAGCCCTTCATCCCAGCAAGCTACAGGCCAAATATAAGTGCTCTGGGTCTTCTGGGTCTTGAGAAGAAGTCGTTTAAAGATTTTAGCCTTTTTGACCCCTATGACCTTGAATGAAGGTCAAGGTCATTCATTTGAACAAACTTGGTAGCCCTTTGTCCCAGCATGCTACAGGCCAAATATCAGTACCCTGGGCCTTTCGATTATTGAGAAGAAGTCGTTTGAATGAAAAGTTTACGCACGGCGCACGACGACGGACGGTGCATGATGACATTTACCCTTCGGGTCAGATGACCTAAAAATTCTATGCACATGCAGATAGTGAGTAGATAACTAAATTAATATTGAATCCTTATAAAGTTATAATGACCACGGATATGTGTATATCTCGGCCACAACCAAAGAAATGACAGTCAATGGTGTTTGGATAA
>SAYR01012609.1:4549235-4565392 GCA_004382745.1 Argopecten irradians irradians
ACGGCGCACGACGACGGACGGTGCATGATGACATTTACCCTTCGGGTCAGATGACCTAAAAATTCTATGCACATGCAGATAGTGAGTAGATAACTAAATTAATATTGAATCCTTATAAAGTTATAATGACCACGGATATGTGTATATCTCGGCCACAACCAAAGAAATGACAGTCAATGGTGTTTGGATAAAAATTTAAAACAAAAGATTCCTTAGATTCTTAATACCGTATTCACCATAATTAGCGTAACCCCCATAAGTGCCCCGCCCCTCTTCTGAAGGAGTTGAAGTATATAAATGCCCCCATCCTATGGACTTAACAATGTTTAACAACTGTATGATGATGATTATTAACAATATCAAACGCTGTATCCCATATCTATCCATGAAATTTGTGTGATATGGCATGTGTATAAACCTTGAGTCTTTCACACTAATTGAATCACAGAGCAATTTCTATTTTTAAGCACCCAGGGTGCTAATTACAGCGAATACAGCACAGTATAAAAAGTGAAAATATCTGGCCAAAATGGAGGAATATGAGTCTGATATGGGCTGCTTTGAATGTCAAAATCAAGGACCCACATTGGAAAATTGTAAGTAATTGCCATAGACTAATGGTTTATCTTCAGATACGTACTTTGCATTCATTGCCCTTCACTATCCAAAACCTATATAAACATGACTATAATTATTCATCAGACGAAAATCACAGACAGACCCATCAAACCTTATGATCTCTCCATTACCATATATATAAATTATGAGAGCTTTTTATACATTCAATAATATTTTATAAAAGATTTCATCAACACATTGCTGGTTATCAATAAATAAAATAATAATTTTATGGTAGACTACTTTCTTACAGAAAATTAAAAAAAAATTAACATGACTTCAACAATGTTCATAAAATGTACTTTTACAAGTAAATTTCATTGTTAAAAATATTGCAATAGTTTTGCCGCATCTCTGAATATGACTACTCTATCCTTGCTCAGTCTCAATATCTTGGATGATTGCCTTTTCCGTGATTGTGAGGTTACTTGAGCGAGTCTTGAACGATTTCACTAACATGAGTACCATACTCCATGAAAAGAAGATACTCAATGAAGTATAGAAGCACAGGTAGACTACAGACACTTGACTTGTTGTAACATCCTGATGTTGCAAACTGCTGGACAACTCTCTTACGGGAAGCATGCGCCAAGGTCCCACTGGAATCTATAAGGTAAGATAGGTTTTTTAAAGTCAAGCTTCATATATATTGTTGTATATTTTATCATGTATTACAACTTTTTAATACCTTAAGGCCCTGTTCCCACTGGCGTTTAGGAAGATTTGCGAATGCATTGCGCCACAAAATTGCTGATATTCGCTGAGCATACGCAATAATTCGTAAAAACGAACTTGTATCTGTCGTTCCAACATCCGCACACGTCCGTAATTATCCGCAAAGGCGTGTTTTCCGTTCCCAGGATTTCTGACCTGCCACAAAATTTTGATAGCGGAAATCATTCGCATTAGATACGCTATTGGCTCGTAATGTATACTCATAACATGCTTATTATATGCACTGTATATCCGCTGTTATTCCTTGATATCCCAACTGACAGGGTTTCACGGCTTTTATAGCGAACTGGGACAGTGTGGTAAAACGAGATCAACCAGAGATATAACAACACTTTGACACGATCATATCAGCCGCAATTTCATGTTTCAAGTTCAGTTAAATTGCAACTGTAGAACTGAGAAGAAGTTCAAAAATGTGTTTTCAAGATGCCATCTTGTGGCATAAGCCATCTTGATCATCTGTGGCAGCCATCTTGGATTTTGGATTACATAAATATAACAACACTTTGGTCGGACCCATGTCAGGAATCATTTTCATGCAGGTCTTTCAGCTTAATCACACTGGGTAGCTAGAACTCAGAAGAAGTTCAAAATTCAAGATTTGAATATTTGAACTCTCGTGACTTTGAAGAGGTCAAGTCATCATTTCCACAACTTTGATAGCCCTTTATCTCAGCATGCTACTGACTAAATATGAATACCCTGGACCTTTCGGCTAATTAAAAGGTTTTGTAGTAAACGATTTTAGCTTTAATTGACCTGTGAACTTGAAAGAAGGTCCAAAGTCATCATTTTTATAACTATAGGTTAACCCTTGCATCCCCAGCATTGCCACCAGTCAAAATATGAGTTACCCTGGATTTTGGGTATGTTTAAACAAAAAATCGTTCAAAAGAATTATTAAGCCTACTTTGACCCCTGTGACCTCGAAAGAACGTAAAGGTCATTAATTTTCACAACTTGGTAGCCCTTCATCCCGTCATGCTACATGCCAAATATTGAGTTCCCTGACCTTATTAGTTCTGAGAAAAGTCGTTTCAAATATTTCGTCTTTTGACTCCCTGTTATACCTTAAATAGCAAGGTATTCAGTTCATTCTTTACAACTTGTCTAGCCCTTCATCTCAGCATGCTCACAGGCCAAATATCAGGTCCTGGCGCCTCGTTAGTTAGTAAGAAAGTCGTTCAAAGTATTTTAGGCCTATTTTGACCCGGTGACCTTGGAAGAAGGTCAAGGTTCATATATTTTTAACAAACTTTTAGTTAGCCCTTCATCCCCATCTGCCTGCAGGCCCAATATGAGTACCCTGACTTTTCGGTTGTTCTAGAAAGAAAGTCGTTCAAAGATTTTAGCCTATTTTGACCCCTGTGACCTTACAATAAGCAGTCAAGGTCATTCATTTCACAACTTAGTAGCCCTTCATCAACAGGTTACCAGGCCATAATATCAGTACCCTGATATTCGGTTAGTTAGAAAAAGTCTTTAAAAGATTTTAGCCTTTTGACCCCTCGTGACCTTGACAAATCAAGGTCAAAGGGTCATTTAAGTTTCACACTTGTAGCCCTTCATCCCAGCAAGCTACAGGGCCAATAAGTACCTGGCCTTTTGGTTATTGATAAGAAGTCGTTTAAAGATTTTAGCCTATTTGACCCCGTGACCTTGATATAGAAGTCAAGGTCATTTATTTGAACAACTTTGGTAGCCCTTTCATCCAGCATAGCTACAGGCCAAATATTGAGCTACCCTGGCCTTTCGGTTAGTTAGAAAGAAGTCGTTAAAGATTTTTTAGCACTTTTTGACCCCTGTGACCTTAAAAGTAGGTCAAGGTCAGTTATTTCACAAAGGTTAGTTAGAAAAGTCGTTCAAAGATTTTAGTCCTATTTTGCCCCAGGTGACCTTGACAGTACGTCAAGGTCATTAATTTTCACAACTTTTATAGCCCTTCATCCCAGCATGCTACAGGCCAAATATGAGTACCCTGGACCTTTTGGTTAGTTAGAAGAAGTCGTTCAAAGATTTTAGCCTATTTGACCCCTGTGACCTTGAAAGTAGGTCAAGGTCATTTATTTTCACAACTTTGATAGCCCTTCATCCAAGTATGCTACAGGCCAAATATGAGTACTTTGGGCCTTACGGTTATTGAGAAGAAGTTGTTTGAATGAAAAGTTTACGCACGGCGCACGGCGCACGGCGGACGACGACGGACGGTGCATGATGACTATAGGTCATCCTGACCCTTTGGGTCAGATGACCTAAAAATTTAAAACAAAGATTCCTTAGATTCTTAATACCGTATTCACCATAATTAGCGTAACCCCCCATAAGTGCCCCGCCCCTCTTCTGAAGGAGTTGAAGTATATAAATGCCCCCATCCTATGGACTTAACAATGTTTAACAACTGTATGATGATTATAACATTTCAACGCTGTATCCCATATCTAATCCATGAAATTTGTGTTATGGCATGTGTATAAACTTGAGTCTTTCACATATGAATCACAGAGCAATTCTATTTTTAAGCACCCAGGGTGCTAATTACAGCGAATACAGCACAGTATAAAATGTGAAAATATCTGGCCAAAATGGAGGAATATGAGTCTGATATGGGCTGCCTTTGAATGTCAAAATCAAGACCCACATGGTAAAGTTGTAAGGTAATTGCCATAGACTAATGGTTTATCTTCAGATACGTACTTGCATTCATTGCCCTTCACTATCCAAAACCTATAACATGACTATAATTATTCATCAGACGAAAATCACAGACAGACCCATCAAACCTATGATCTCTCCATACCATATATATAAATTATTGAGAGCTTTTTATACATTCAATAATATT
Source organism: Argopecten irradians irradians (assembly GCA_004382745.1). Taxonomy (NCBI): domain Eukaryota; kingdom Metazoa; phylum Mollusca; class Bivalvia; order Pectinida; family Pectinidae; genus Argopecten; species Argopecten irradians. The sequence goes on from SAYR01012609.1 coordinate 4,553,431, forward strand.
TTATAAAAGATTTCATCAACACATGCTGGTTTATCAATAAATAAAATAATAATTTATGGTAGACTACTTTCTTACAGAAAAATAAAAAAAAATTAACATGACCTCAAAAATGTTCATAAAATGTACTTTTACAAGTAAATTTCATTGTTAAAAATATTGCAATAGTTTTGCCACATCTCTGAATATGACTATCTCTATCCTTGCTCAGTCTCAATATCTTGGATGATTGCCTTTTCCTTGATTGTGAGGTACTTGAGCGAGTCTTGAACGATTTCACTAACATGAGTACCGTACTCCATGAAAAGAAGATACTCATGAAGTATAGAAGGCACAGGTAGACTACAGACACTTGACTTGTTGTAACATCCTGATGTTGCAAACTGCTGGACAACTCTCTTACGGCAAGCATGCGCCAAGGTCCCACTGGAATCTATAAGGTAAGATAGGTTTTTAAAAGTCAAGCTTCATATATATTGTTGTATATTTTATCATGTATTACAACTTTTTAATACCTTAAGGCCCTGTCCCACTGGCGTTTAGGAAGATTTGCGAATGCATTGCGCACAAAATTGGCTGATATTTGCTGAGCATACGCAATATTCGTAAAACGAACTTGTATCTGTCGTCCAAATCCGCACACGTCCGTAATTATCCGCAAAGGCGTGTTTTTCCATTCCCAGGATTTCTGACCTGCACAAAATTTTGATAGCGGAAATCATTCGCATTAGATACGCTATTGGCTCGTAATGTATACTCAATACATGCTTATTATATGCACTGTATATCCGCTGTTATTCGTTAATAATCCACAACTGACAGGGTTTCACGGCTTTATAGCGAACTGGGACAGTGTGTAAAACGAATATATAGCGTACCTATCACGTTGACATCATGAATCAAAATAATTTGTAGCGACTGTATATTGAGTTCAGCGTTTGTATTGCGTCTGTTTTGCATTTGATTTGAGAATAATTTGCGAATGTATAACAAACGTGTTGCGTAAACCAAAACTACTGTATAAATATGGCAAAAATCGACATATTTATCTATTATTTCCAGTCCGTCGAGAAGTACAGGTGTAATAATGGTTCCTCGGCAATAATACCAATGCAACATAACAATGGTATCAACAACATATCAATCAAATTGTTCAAGTCATGATATTAATTCAAAGACATAAAAGAAAAAGTGTTTTGCTTTGATTTGAATTTGAAGCAGACTGGACCTTCTTTGTATCTGGAGGATGTAGGATGAAAGTTGCAGCTTGCTTATCTTTGTAGCAGTCGTGTTGTTGTGAAAAGCGATATCCAAAGGCCTGAGTGCGCTTCTTTTCCTACCGTAATTCAGATGCCCAACATGCGCAATACAACCATTCTTTCCGCTACATCTACGCAATGCATTATTAATAGATTCATAATATTTCCGTAACAATCGCAATACTTCCTATCTGTTTCCTCAATTTATGCCTTATATATTCGTTATTGTTTGTTACGTATCCGCATTGTTAGATAATCATACCGATTGTACCCCACACGGGAGAGCATCCGTTATCGTATTCGTTTTTATTCGTGAAATATCCGCATTTGTTCGTAATAAATTCGCAGAATGTTATTAACATATCCGTAATTTATACTTGAAAATTTGTTTTTTTTAAGCCAATTTTGTTGCGGATGACAACGAACGGCCAAAATTTATAAACTAAATTCATCCGTAATTAATCCGCTTTTCAGTGGGACCGGGCCTTAAGAGAGGATACTTTTTCTGATTTTTCATTAAAATTTCAAATCCAATGTTTTTCTGTAGCATTTGTTTGAATTCTTTATGCAAGTCATTTGACAAAAACTTCATTGTAAAATCGCACTGCATGAACAATGGTTTTCTTGTAGTGTAAAACATGGTCATTGAGTAAATATAAAATTTGAAATCACAATTCAGAACTTCATCAACTAGAGAAATAGCATTTAGGTATTTTTTTTATCTTTCTTTTTAATTGATTTTGTTGCGTAAATAAGAATTCTTCCGTAATTACAAAACTGATTGAAAATAAAACTGTCAATCAGGAAAGTTTCCATAAATTTCTACAGAATTTTTCAATGAAGATGAAAACCCTAGGATTGCTGCTGATAATAGGGGTCTCCTCAACCATAAAGTGTACAAGACTTTCCAAAGCTCACTTTAAATTACCTTCCATCTTTTTCAGTAGTCTGTCTGCCTTGAAGTACCTGGCTATGTCCCACATTTGTCCATCTAGAGACACATTACATGTAAAACACAATAGTAAAACAATCAGAGGAAATAAATTGGACCACTCCATCAAATCCTCGAGCACATGGTATAGATTGAATATGATGTCATCGTTGACACCGATAAGAGCACTGAAACAAGACTGCACCTCGGCTCCAGCCATAAGTAAAGGAATCAGATATTTGCCAAACAAATTCCGTCTTGTTTCCATGTCAATCACAATAAGGTTAGGCATCATGTCATTTCTCAAAGCCAACAGTATAGACAAGTTCCCCCCTACACGTTTATGGTAAATGTTCGGATTAGCACCATATTTCAGCAGAAGCAGAAACAAATCAAAGTCTGCTTTTGATAGAGCAGAAACCAAGGGAGGTAACTCTTGTGGATTCTGTATATTGCATGGAAGACCAGCACGGAGAAGGAATTCAATTCCCTGGCTAGGCCAGCTTTCCTCCACCTGACAAAGCACTGAGGCACTCGTATCATACTGTAACACATTGAAGAGTAATTGATTGTCCGTCTCAAACAAGTCCTGATTCAACGGAAGAAATGCTTTTACATTCATTCCTGCAGCTATTAGGATTTCTAGGCAGGTAGTGTTTTTCAGTTTCAGACCAAGTATTAAAGGATGCATCATAGTTTCCACTGAATTGAAAAGAGATTCTTGTCTCGTCACTGGTAACACGAGCTGGAGGCACCTGTCAGTAAAAATGTTTATACCTAAATAAACTGTGTGTATACAGAATCAAAATACATGTCAATGGCTACCACACTAATTATTGCATTATAGAATTTAGATTAAACAAGAGCTGTTGGAGAACAGCAAAGCTCGTCTATTCAGAAGAAGTTGATGTTCAAGTATTTACTATTTAAAAATATCAACAGAAACAGAAACTTGCTCAAAAACTTTAACGTGAAATGGCCGCCAACGCTGATGCTGACGCCGGGGTGACAACATTAGCTCCCCCTATTCTTCGAATAGGCGAGCTAAAAAGTTCAATTATTTGGTATACCACAAGATGTTTTCTGATGAAATATTAATTTACAATTTACAGTCAAGACAAAGTTTGAAGAGGTAAATGAGAACAAGGTAAATTTTATCTTGTTTGTTTATCTAAATTATCTTAAAATGGTATGAAAATTTTTAAAATCATATTCAAAATATCCACGAACATTTTCGTAACACACTTCATGTTTCTAAGCAACCTCAGCAATTATAATGATTTATTCATACCTTGGTCTATCCTTATAGATGGCAAAGTGAGCGGCGACAGCGTTGAGGTCGTTAACAGGAATGTTGGGGTCAGCACCATGACTAAGGAGTAGACGTATACAGTCCTCGTGGCCTTCCTGTGACGCTATCAGTAGTGGGGTGGCATGGTCGTGAGTGGTTTTATTCACAAGGTCCATTTGTCCTAGAAAAACCAGACAATGTGTAAAGTATGATCAAAGATCTACACGAGTATGTAATATTATATGTTACTGAGGGGGTATATAGATCCAGGGTTAACTGGAATAAAAACATTCATATTACTTTTTCAAGGTAATTTTAGGCCATATATACTGTAAAACATCCTCATTTCACACTGACTTTATAATTTTGTGTTTTGATACCTCACACAGTCACCTTTTCACAGTGATTTAATATAGTAACTCACAGTTAGAATGTTCTATTTCACTGGTACAGTGTAATTCAATCTTTTTGAGGAATATTTTATTTTTGTCAATGCTGTTGGTACAATATGAGCATTCTCTTTTATTTCTAATTCCATGTAATTAATGTGTGTTGAATTATGTATTTGCAATTTAAGAACCAAACTATATACCAGCGGAAGGAAATGCTAAATTTCCCCCATCTTATGGTAGGGTCTGAAACCAGAAATAGGTATTAATAATCATGTTAAAATAATATGTTACCCTTTTCACTGGCCGTTTGTAGGAGAATTTGCAGGCAGTCTTTGTGTCCAAACTGTGAAGCTAGGAATATTGGTGTGATATCCACATCAGCACACATATCCAGTCTGGCGCCATGTTTGATGAGATAGTCCAGAATGTGGGTGAAGCCCCGCTCAGCAGCTGTGTGTAGGGGTGTGAACCCTGTGTAGTTCTGATAATTTATCCTCACAACGGCACCCTTCCTCATCAGAAGTGTTACACACTCAAAACTCTCCGCACCCGTAGCTATAACGGAAAGGTTATATAGATAACATTACTCCTGTAAAAGTACAGATCTATTTTGTATTAGTAAAGGTTGTTTGGACTGTGAAGGAAAGCTGGAGCATGCCAATAAAAACATGGTCCTATAGTTAGTGACAGTACCATATGTGAGTTTTGAATGTGTAACCCAGAGGTTGAGGGCTATAATGGACTGGTAGAACACCTTAACCACTTGGTAACCACCTAAACGTACAGATAAACTGTGTTATCTTGTACCTGATGTGAGTTTTGTAACCCAGAGGTTGAGGGCTATAATGGACTGGTAGAACACCTTAACCACTTGGTAACCACCTAAACGTACAGATAAACTGTGTTATCTTGTACCTGATGTGAGTTTTGTAACCCAGAGGTTGAGGGCTATAATGGACTGGTAGAACACCTTAACCACTTGGTAACCACCTAAACGTACAGATAAACTGTGTTATCTTGTACCTGATGTGAGTTTTATAACCCAGAGGTTGAGAGCTATAATGGACTGTTAGAACACCTTAACCACTTGGTAAACACTTAAACGTACAGATAAACTGTGTTATCTTGTACCTGATGTGAGTTTTGTAACCCAGAGGTTGAGGGCTATAGTGGACTGGTAGAACACCTTAACTACTTGGTAACCACCGGAACGTACAGATGAATGTGTTATCTTGTACCTGATGCGAGTTTTGTAACCCAGAGGTTGAGGGCTATAGTGGACTGGTAGAACACCTTAACCACTTAGTAACAACCTAAACGTACAGATGAATGTGTTATCTTGTACCTGATGCGAGTTTTGTAACCCAGAGATTGAGAGCTATAATGGACTGGTAGAACACCTTAACCACTTGGTAAGCACCGAAACGTACAGATAAACTGTGTTATCTTGTACCTGATGCGAGTTTTGTAACCCAGAGATTGAGAGCTATAAAGGACTGGTAGAACACCTAAACCACTTGGTAACCACCTAAACGTACAAATAAATATCTTGTACCTGATGTGAGTTTTGTAACCCAGAGGTTGAGAGCTATAATGGACTGGTAGAACACCTTAACCACTTGGTAACCACCGAAACGTACAGATAAATATCTTGTACCTGATGTGAGTTTTATAACCCAGAGCTCGAGGTTGAGGGCTATATTGGACTGGTAGAACACCTTAACCACTTAGTAACAACCTAAACGTACAGATGAATGTGTTATCTTGTACCTGATGTGAGTTTCGTAACCCAGTGGTTGAGAGCTATAATGGACTGGTAGAACACCTTAACCACTTGGTAACCACCGAAACGTACAGATAAACTGTGTTATCTTGTACCTGATGCGAGTTTTGTAACCCAGAGGTTGAGAGCTATAATGGACTGGTAGAACACCTAAACCACTTGGTAACCACCTAAACGTACAGATAAATATCTTGTACCTGATGTGAGTTTTGTAACCCAGAGGTTGAGGGCTATAATGGACTGGTAGAACACCTTAACCACTTGGTAACCACCTAACCATACAGATAAAATGTGCTATCTTGTGTCCTCCACATGGTGTCCTATATAAAAAAAGAGCGCTTTTTCATCCACTTTAAAAAATACATTTAATAACTGATGATAAATAATGGGACTATTAGCTATTGGTAAATCTATTTTCAAATTTAATTTTAGATAAAATTAAGTTCCCAGTAAAAGTTTCACTTTTTCGTTTACTGATCATGCAACCTAAAATGACACCAGACTAAAAAGTCATTAGTGTATCACATATACATTATAATAACAAAATACAGTGTGAATCCTTTGATTATTACATTACTTACCTTCCCACAAAGGTGTATATCCCTCTCTGGTTTCCGCTGTAGGGTCAGCATCACAGTCCAATAATGTTCGGACACACTCAAAGTGACCCCCTCGGGCAGCTAAGATCAGAGCTGTCTCATCTTCAAACGTTCTCCATTCAGGATCAACCACGTCTGAATGTAAAATTTTGAAGCTGTATTTTTTTTCTCCATATTAAAACAATTCTATCTAAATTGAAAGCTATATAAAAGAGAATTTTAAGAGGTTTTATTTGCTTTATAAAATCAAAAACTTTCATATTGAAATATAAAGTCACAGAATTGCTTGTCTTAATATTCCAATTCCGCATTTACATATTACAGAGTTATCTGCCCTTCTGGGTAGGTATATTGATTGTGACGTCATGTGTTTGGCAGCGCAACATCATAATTTTTAGAGAAAACAATGCAATTTTCACTCACAAAACAAAAATGTCACAATAGATACCTATTGTTAAGGGAGATAACTCTATGATATGCAAAGACAGAATGTAAAGATTTATCAAACTATTTGAAATCCATCAATATGTATCCATGTATATCTATGTAAATATTCCTGTCTATGAGGTGAAAATACAAAATGTTCAGAAAAATAAGTCATTTTCTAAAGTGTATAAAGATATCTAGATTATTGATTTAGTATAGAAACCAGACCTAGACCATAGTTACATCATCAGTACTGTAAATCACTAACCCTGGCGTAGAAGGAACTCTAAACAGCCCGACTGTCCATGGAAGGCAGCTTCATGAATCGGTGTCCAACCTCTATTGTCTCTCACATCCACTGGTTTCCCTATAAATAAACAGGATGGATGTCTTAATAATTTGAGGCTCAAAAATCCAAGGCCCAAATTTATTAACATTCCTTAACTTTATGGAATGTTATCCCTATAGGAAAGCATTAAAGAAACTAAGGAAAGCTCCTTAACTTTATAATGAATATATATATATATGTATCCAGCCTACTATACATTTCAGCCGGGTACGAAATGGTGCCCACGTATCATAGTGAAGCGCGAGCACTGCCCCAGAAAATCACTCAGACACAATTTTCTATACTTTGCAGGTTTGTAACTATTTTAAGCGTATACATGCATTAATATATAATGACCATTCTGAATATGTACTTGATCACTCATAACACATCAAATTCAATTCATAGCTTGTAAACTTCTGTATGCTTTCCTATGGGGAATTGAAGTATACAAATTCCATTATCTAAGGAATGTTGATGAAACTGTGCCCAGTCATATCAAAGTTCATTGGAAAAATAACTTGATATTGCAATGTCAATCCAAATTTCTAACAGCTGAGAATACATATAAAATCAAACAGTGATCTAGATCCATTATATTCACCTTGAACTTGACCTAGCTCTGTCTTAGTGGCTAAATAACAATAACTTTTGAAAACTTCTTGGGATGAGGTTGTGTTTACATCTTTGGATGTACTGTATAACTAATCACATGCATTTCGACATGCCCAGCCTTTTATACCCACCATGCCATACTAGGTCCTGGACACGGCCCAAGTCTCCCATACGGGCAGCCATACCGACTGATGAACAAGTGTCTGTGTAAGATTCTGTGAAGTCCATGATTATTCTTCCCTGAAAAACCAAATTTAAATCTAAATATAGCTATAGATCTGTGTTAATTTTTTGAGTGTGCAGAACAACTCATACAAGTATGATATCAAACTATCTTTCACTTCCATGTAGCAAGAGATCCTAGGGCCAGATGGAAGACCAGCTAATTATAAGGTTCTTTTGTCACCAGGATCAAAGAAGATATTGATTGTCATCGAACAGTCCCATAAGAAGAAAGGTGTAATGAAACTTAATAAGCATATATGACAGAAAGATTGCAAAATATGAAGCACTGTTGAGGAAATGCAGGGAAAGGAACTGGCAGGCCTGGCAGGTGTTGAGGTACCTGGTTGAGGTTGGATGAATCTCAGTCTATGGGAAGAATGATTATATCTGCAATTAAGGTTTGTCAGGCAAGACCAGAAGAAGTCTGGTCAGCAGTGCTGAGGATGGCCAAGGTAGCAGAAAGATCTTCATGCTAAAACTGCAATGTATAGTGTTGATAAAGGACACCAGTATATAGCTGGACACATCACTAGGGACCCTCATCCTAAAAGTCAGTGTATCGAGCATGGGGTCAAAACTTGAGAGATGATCTTGGCTGATAACGTTGTTGGTGCTGCAAAGTATAGCTGAACATCCATGGCTATCATCATTGCATATAGTGAAACTATCACCACTAGGGACACCTCATAAGAGCTAGGGTTCCAAGCATGGGGTCGAAACTTGCAATGGGATATGGCCTCAGCTGATAACGTTGTTCTGACTCACTTGTGCGGCAGCTAGCTAGAGTATATATATCTGCACTCCAACCATCATTGTGCAGTGACTGATCATCAGATTTACTATGGATCCTCATTCTCAGATTGTACAAAGCAAAGCATTATATGCTGCAGCATACCACCACACCAGCATCTACGGCAAGCTATATATTTATAATTGAAAATCGAAGCTCTGTTCCGGTAACATGTACATAAGCAAAACTACATATTGAGATCAATGACTTGCAGGCATGGATGGCTAAAATTTTTTCGTACTTCCGGTTTTACCTGCGTTGCCCCGGTACTGCTCTCCCAAGTAAATATATATATTTAACTAATGCAAATTCATAACAGGAGAAATGAAACATTTTTCATTATTTTTTTAAATGATAATAATATCACTTTGAAAATTAAAAGCTATGATATATGTAGTCAAAATATCTTCCAAGCGAAGATGAGCACAAGGAAACATGACGTCAAATCATGTCAACAAATGGCGCGAAATCATAGGATTCACATACGCGGCACTCCAGGCCTTGCATGGACACAGAGAAATCTGAATCTTTGAGTTCATTTCTTTGGGTTTATGCTAGACATTTATTATATCATATACTTCTATAGTTTGAAGTACGTCCTTTTATTTCTAAATTGTGTCTTCAACATGAAATAGAAAATAAAATACACAAGTAGAGCTTCGCTCTTCCCATGCTGTGCATGATTCATATAAGCAATAATAGTGAAACAAGGATTCCACAGGTTTTTAATTGTAGAGTTTGGTTTTGCTTTTCTGGTTTCAGTGTAAAGCTGATTGATATATAAATCTAGATCTAGTTTTAAAAAACAGATCTATGATGAACAAATTAAAAAATATATTATACACAAGGATTTAGAAGTCATGTACACATTCTATAGCAAATATTTTCATACAAAGCCAGAAGATAATTTGGAAATTATTCTCACAATAATGCTCAAATCGGATTGCTTTTTTCTTTATAACAATAAGTACTATGTTATCTTATTTAAACATAAGTATACGCCTGATGACAGTGATGTACTGTTTAGTATAGGAACTTGCAAGCAAGCACTTTCTAAAAAGGATTGTACTTCACAACACTGGCCTTACTCACAGAATGTATTTTGGAATGAAAGGAACTGTTGGAACTTTGCTGATTATCCATACTAAAAGTAGCGGGATCCCGATGACTTGAAAACGATAATCATTGCCGATTTTTTGCATCGTTTGCAAAAGCTATATCTATCTCTGTTTCCTTCAAGCATGGTTTATTATTGTGTTTCAATGAACCAATCCAAGAGATTTGATTGGCCAAAATTATAAGATTTCCATTTGCCCCGGAACTGCAAATACTAAGAATGTACACTTCCGGTAAAAAATCGTAAGGGAATCGCACGTTTGTCAACAAGAGTTGGCTTTCTTTTATTACATTTGCCACATATTGTGGCTATAGACAATTAGATAAATATCCAGAAGTTGACATTTGTTCATCATGGGATCTTCTAAGAAACACAAAGAAAAGGACAAGGACCACAAAAGGAAACGCCGGCATAGGTCTAGATCTCGATCAAGAGAAAGAAAACGACATCGGGACGATCGAGGCGACTATGGGCATGAAGATCATTATGATGACGACGGCTATCCGAGGGATGTGGAAACATACGATTATAACCACGGGTCTTCTTCAAATGTTGATAAATGTAAATATGATTTCATTAAAGGTTTGTGTCGACGAAAGTTTAAAAAAGAAAGGGGGTGGGGTGAATTATAGGCCCCACAGATGTGGTCGTTAATGCATGTTTTACTCTAACTACTAATATGAATTTGTTTTTATGAGAGCACAGCTTGAACAGGTTCAACACTTTCGCTTGATAGAGTTCCATCAGGAACGCGACTGCGGCTACAAAATATATCTCAATGTCATTCTTACGCCATTCTCCGTTGCCAGAAGGAAAATTCCGAAGCAAATGGCCACATAAAACGGCTTTTAAGTTAAGATTCAGGACAAAATGTAAATGTTAGATTCAGTGATGGAATCAAATTGAAAGGTTTATCTTTCATTGATGTTTTATTTTGACTTTTTTTTAAAGTATATTATTTGAAAGCACTGGAGAGTGTGACTTTGGATACTATTTTGCACAACACTGGATCTTGTTCTGACAGGTGGACATACATGCCATATTTTTGTAGGGGTGGTGAGGGAGATTGATAACAATTTTGAGGGATTTTGGTCTCAAAAGAGGGAGGTATACGCGCGACATATATGAATAAATTAAATATCTGCTTTTTTATGATGAAATTCTGCATTCATATTAAATTTTACTGAAATATAGGAATGTGTGGTTTTGCAAAAGTAGTCACATCCCTATATACACCCAGTTCTGGAGCAGTTTTATTGTTCGAAATATTAGACTGGGCTTTTTAATAATCTTTCACAATAACGGATAATTAACTTAGATAAAGTTCTTACATTTACTAGCACTAAATTAAAAAAAAACCAGAATCGTTTCAGTAGTATTCAAAATGTAATTTAATCTGAGAGAGAAAAAAATGTAAATTTCTTTTTAATTTTATCTATTTAAATTCAGTTACTACTGATATTTTTTTATAATTAATATATTTTTTCTAAAAACAAATTCACACAGAAATTCTAAAAAAATAATACTTTTTCCATTTTTAAAAACGTGGTTATTAGGAAATCCGGAAATTCTATAAAATCCGGATCATATATTACAATTACCCAAAATGGCGGCCATTACGATTGCAAAGTTTGTGACATCCATCAAATACAGATAGGCCTATTTAACATTAAAAACGTGAGTAAATCATTCACAGTTGTAAGCAGTATTTGTTTTGTTGTAATGCTCACTAGCTGTAGTCATAAAATTTATTGAAAGGCCAGCTGATTGTTTTCTAGGCAGCTGATCGCGATCGGCTGCTTGACTTCAGTTTACGTAATACAAAGACGTGAGTGAAAGTGACACCACAAGCCAAGGTGGAAATAGCCCAAGGCTGCTAATTAGGGCCACTTGGTGTTGGTCAGGGGGTCAGGGAGTGGTTACTCTCGTGCTAAAATTAACCTAGCATGTACACAAATGTGGCAACGAAAATAAAACGGAGGGGTTTATAGAAATCGGGAATTTAGACTCTCCTGCCGGGAGACAATAAAAGGCTTTAAAATACGGGAGGTTTTGTCTCACGCCGGGAGGTATGGCATGTATGGGTGGAGGTGATTTCGTGTACGCCGTCCCCGATACCGTACCCGATCCCCATACCAGGAATGATGTTTATTACAGATTACTCGACAATAAAACAACCTACGATAATAATGTTGGTACGGTTAGATTT
>SAYR01012609.1:4565493-4589307 GCA_004382745.1 Argopecten irradians irradians
AGAGTTGGCTTTCTTTTATTACATTTGCCACATATTGTGGCTATAGACAATTAGATAAATATCCAGAAGTTGACATTTGTTCATCATGGGATCTTCTAAGAAACACAAAGAAAAGGACAAGGACCACAAAAGGAAACGCCGGCATAGGTCTAGATCTCGATCAAGAGAAAGAAAACGACATCGGGACGATCGTGGCGACTATGGGCATGAAGATCATTATGATGACGACGGCTATCCGAGGGATGTGGAAACATACGATTATAACCACGGGTCTTCTTCAAATGTTGATAAATGTAAATATGATTTCGTTGAAGGTTTGTGTCGACGAAAGTTTATAAAAGAAAGGGGGTGGGGTGAATTATAGGCCCCACAGATGTGGTCGTTAATGCAGGTTTTACTCTAACTACTAATATGAATTTGTTTTTATGAGAGCACAGCTTGAACAGGTTCAACACATTCGCTTGATAGAGTTCCATCAGGAACGCGACTGCGGCTACAAAATATATCTCAATGTTATTCCTACGCCATTCTCCGTTGCCAGAAGGAAAATTCCGAAGCAAATGGCCACATAAAACGGCTTTTAAGTTAAGATTCAGGACAAAATGTAAATGTTAGATTCAGTGATGGAATCAAATTGAAAGGTTTATCTTTCACTGATGTTTTATTTTGATTTTTTTTTAAGTATATTGTTTGAAAGCACTTGAGAGTGTGACTTTGGATACTATTTTGCACAACACTGGATCTTGTTCTGACAGGTGGAGGTGATTTCGTGTACGCCGTCCCCGATACCGTACCCGATCCCCATACCAGGAATGATGTTTATTACAGATTACTCGACAATAAAACAAGCTACGATAATAATGTTGGTACGGTTAGATTTGAAATTCAATTTTACATCATTGTGTCAAAATATCAACGCACAATTTTCTTTATTTTTCTCATAATTGCAAATATTAGTTTTTCAAGAGGTGATTTCTTGTACGTCGCAATCAACCGTGAAATTTCATTAATTTTGGTGCATACTAACTATTTAAAGGCTTAACCTTGTGTCTTTTTGGTAATGATAACCTACTTCTTTTTTATTGCTACTACCTACAGGCTGATCACTGATATTGCGTTTAACTTGTACTCCGGTATATAAATTTCACTATCTAGTTTATCTAAATTGTCTACGGGTTCTGTTTCACTTAAATCTGTTGGCGGGACATTGTTTTCCTCTATAATATTAGACAATCTTTTACGTGACAGGGATAATTTAGACCTAGGTTTTTTTTTTTTCAGTACCTGTATCTGATATAATTATAAGAAATTTAAATAAAATAAATATTAGATTTCCAAATCTAACCGTACCAACATTATTATCATAGCTTGTTTTATTGTCGAGTAATCTGTAATAAGCATCATTCCTGGTACGGGGATCGGGTACAGTATTGGGGATGGCGTACATGAAATCACCTCCACCGTTCTGACATCCGGTTTCCAGTTTACAAGAAAGTTTTCCAACTCTATATGGATGATTTACATAGATTAACCCAACTGAGACACCTCTATCACAAGAGTTTGCTGTGCTCTCTATAACTTTTTTACAGCATCGATCTTAAGGTAGTGTAAAATATCAATGAAATATATAACCCAATAGTACACTAATAAACCACTTTGACTTTTCACAGGGTGACATACGTTAAATTTCTTTGTGTATGTTGGTCCTTTGAAAAAATTGAAACAAATACAATTGTGGACTTGCCTTTTAAGACTTATTTATGAATGCATAATTTAACAATTAGTGATCTGGATATTATGTGAATGAGATTGATATTGACTTGAAATTATCAAGAAACAGTTATAAGCTGTATCAGATATTGGAAATAAATTCAATTAAAGATGCTCCACTGCTGACAGAGCATAAACAATATGGGCCATCATTTAAACAATTGATGTCTAATGATCATTGTATATACATGTCTTCATGTATATATACATAACATTATGTAATTAACATAAAAATACATATAGAATAATTTATTTTGCTTTTGGTATATGAGTGATGACTACTTTTTTTCAGGATGCAATCAATTATTTTTGAGATATTATTTGATATCTTAAAGAGACAATTCACTCAGACTAATTATTTTACATAACCAAGAAGCCAAATATAGCATAAATGTATTGTTCTACATTTCTTATGAAACATATAACGTAAAACATTGACAAATTCCTCGACATTGTTAAGTATTTTAATTAATATCGTTGAAATATCAAATCGTTGATCAATATGATTAAGCAGGTACAATATGGACGCTGTACCCATACCCGAGCCAAAGTCATGCACATTAAACAAATGAACTACATAACCACTGAGATGCTGGTAAAAATTTTTAGGCAAGACAAGTCATCTAATAAGGTAAACACACTGCTGTCAGAGCGATTTGAGCAGTTCTAGACAAAAGTTGCATTACTCTTCGAGCAAGGGACAGGGTTCGGCATACAAGAAGTTTGACCACAGTGTGTAATGGCGGACAGCGAGCGTTGAACATTTCACACACATGTCACTACCATGGGCTTTTCATACTTATCACAGTAAAACCGACTGATCTAATTTCCATTAGAACTGGGGGTTTTCCGATATATGTACATATTTTAATGTTTTCTTAGCCTGAATTGATTGTCCCTTTAAGAAGCTCAAACTTTTCAATGATAGTAATGGTGTAAAGAGAGTCACTTTTTAGCTCACCTGGCCCGAAGGGTCTATGAGCTTATGTCATGGCGCGGCGTACGTCGTCCGTCCGTCAATCCGTCCGTCAACATTTCCTTTAAATCGCTACTTGTCATAGAGTTCTGGATGGATTGTCACTAAATTTGGCCAGAAACATCCCCTGGGGGCAGGAGGGGCGGGGCCAAATAGGGGAAATAGAGGTAAATCCTATAAATCGCTACTTGTCCTAGAGTTCTGCATGGATTGTAACCAAATTTAGCTAGAAGCATCCTTGGGGGAAGGGGAACAGAACCTGTATAAATTTTGGCTCTGACCCCTTGGGGGCAGGAGGGGCGTGGCCCAATAGGGATAATAAAGGCAAATCCTATAAATCGCTACCTGTCCTAGAGTTCTGCATGGATTGTAACCAAATTTGGCCAGAAACATCCTTGGGGGAAGGGGAACAGAACTTGTATAAATTCTGGCTCTGACCCCCCAGGGGCAGGAGGGGCGGGGCCCAATAAGGGAAATAGAGGTAAATAAGTTCTTGCCAATAATGAAAAGTCACAATTTAGCTTTTCTATTAACCAGGCTTATTGCACATATGTAGTTCACACCTTTCCACAAAAATATATTTTTTTGTGCCCAACCAGCTTGAGGTTTCAGTAGTACTTTAGTGTAAGCCATGGTCATTCCTTTGTTTCAGCTATGGTATATGGTAGTATATATTTAGCACGTATACCAAAAACACATAGCCAGCAGGCATATCAAAGACTTTGATCCATTTAGTGTCTATGGTAAAAAACAAAGCATTCCTTGCCTCAATGAAACCCTTATGGAGCAGCGGTAACACATGAAGGATCCAAGACACTGTAGTCAGTACACTCCTCAAATCTTTGTAGAGATAAGTCCTAGATGGTAGAATGATCTATGTTCCTAGGTTTTAACTATAGAGGTTCCCCTGCTTATGGAAATGAAAAATCAAATTATCAAAGTAAGTTTACACAAACCACATAGGAACATCAAATACAAGTAAATAGGAAAAAAAAATTGGTTAAATACAAAAACAAAATTAAAAAAAAATAAAGCTAATAATCAACTTTCTTCAGTCTAGACCAATACTACAGGTTAGGTTTCCCCTATGAAATATAAAGGTTACAAAATTGGAAATACATGCCTGTTAGATTATAATCTTCAGATCATTTTCGATGGCATACAAGGCGAACATATATGGGTAGTCAGTTGCCTTAGCTTGACCAGGAAAATTACTCCGGTCTTAAATTAGAGCAAAGTCATAACTTAACATAGAACGATACAGATTTTTATTCAAAAACGAAAGCGCGCATTAACAAAACGAAGTGTGCCAACAAAATGTGTAGATAAGAATGACAGTCTGTGCCGCACGGACATGTTTAGTTAAAAAACAGACAACAACAAAAAAAGGAAAGTACGATGGATTGTTTCCGTATACCCTAACATGGTCATATAATCTAGTAACACTTCAAGTTACTGACATGCGCTCGCTAGCTTCGCATTACCAAACATAAATGAAGTTAGTCTACCTCTGTATGTTGCGCTTGGCATATGTTGTTGAAAATTTAAAACTCACCACGATGCAACACGACCCAACAGAATTTGGGCAAGTTCCGATTGAGATGTGGCTTCTGTTGTCTTCTTATGCTAACATGGCTATCTCTTGAGTTTCATTCCCTAGATATATCCTAGGATGTACCGATTTCATTTATATGTTCCTAGTCTTTTGATTCCGATTCTGATACACGTTTTTTTCTCACACACTTTTTATCAGCCATTTTGTTTACCTTTTAAGGCGTAAACAATGCGCGTACTGCGTGAAACTTTAGACAACAAAATTCCATCGCAGCTTCATTTGCATACAATTCTGTCAGCCTGTACGATCGTTAATAAATCAAGGATTTCCTTCAATTTGTATTCAAGACACATTTGTTCAAATCTGTATCGCATTAAGAAATCAAATTGAGGTACTTTATATGTTTTATCACCTTTTCTTTCCCATTTATCGGATTTTACAAAATAAAATATATTTGGTTGGCGAAACCTACCTTAAGATGAATTCACTATTAATAAATACTCAGTCATTTGTCCCATTTTTCATACATTTTATTTGGCCACTGGTACTTATTTTTCAATTTCTTTTACTTCTGTATTTGTACAATTTTGATGGTAGTGAAATGATTTGGTAAAGTGAATCACAATCACTGGGAGAATCAGCTGTAAATTTACTTTTACCTTCATCATTTTGGTATTTCAAAACCCTGTATTTTGCATCAACTTAAAAATTCGGAAAGCAACAAAGTTTGGATACATACGATGTGGAATCCCTTGTTTCCAGTGAGGACGACATTAGGATGATTCTCCGATTCATGTTTCCTTGAGTAGATTAAGTGTCGCCAAGTGGTTGTCTGTGGAACTCATTGTCTTCATCAACTGTGCAAGAAATGAAAGTAGATCATTCAGGTTTCTTAAACCATCACCCACTCAGCTCTACATTTTTTACCAGCACTTAATTGGACCAGAGTCAGTGGCTAAGAGACCATGACAAGCAACAGTTGGAAGTGTAGTATTAAACATCTACCAACACTGCTAACTTATCCAGTGGACCCCCTGTATTTATTCTTTTATTGAAACTTGGAAGCATAATTTTATCAACTATACGTATAGAATGGTATTGTTAGCAGTGAAAAAAAATTAGAAAGTACTTCCTTCACTTTCAAAATGCCTACATGTAAAGTAGTGCCTCAGAAAATTAAATGAAGGGCAAAAATAGATAAACTTAAAACAAATTTATAATAACTATATGGTACTACATCCACTGACCTGTTCCTCTTCCAGTTTTTTTCTGTCTCTTCTCCTGCTTTTTCTTGCCTGAACCCTTTGCCGAATGGAAGTCTGGAAGAACAACTGTGGAATGCACCTCCTTATTGCATTTCAATTTACGTCCATCATTATTCAACAGTATTCTAAACTTGACATTCAGGTTGTATAAAGTCTTTTCTTTAAAGTCAGTCTCAACATGCCACCACCTCCGTACGATTCCCACCCTCGCTTCCTGTACGTTGTCATCAATGTCACTGTAAGTCGCAGAAAGATACAGATCAAATATTTACCGCGACCAAAATCACAGAAAAACAGCATTTACAATATGTTGAATTAGTTATAGCAAACATAAATCAAGAAATTGATCAATTTTATTTACCGGTAATATTCTATTTCTGACATAGATGTAAAATTACCATACAGAAGGAAATTAAAGTTTTGATCATGCAATGGACATAAATATTAATCAATTGTAATACAAGTACATTTGTATCTGGGAGTTTACTGTAAACAAGCGTTTTTGCAGTGGACTCAATGCTGCATTTTCATGCCAAACTACTTCTTCATGATCTAATTTGCAATCTAGATCTTACTGTGTATGTAACAAGCCAATTTCTTTGGCCGAGTTATTTTCCTTGATTTCTAATTGCCTCTTATTAAAACTACTTGTATTTGATTATTTGGTTCACAGCCAACTTTACCGTATCGTTTTGCTCCTCTGATGGAGTGTTTTGTTAGCCTCAAAGCTCCTCCCGTTTTGGACGATGTGGTTCTGTTTGACCACTCCTTCTGTAAGGTAACCTTATAACAATCATATTACCCAATTACTCCTGACTTTATCAGTCTACCATGTTTGTTTTTCAGCTTATCTATTCTGAGCCAATGGTTTTATTGTTGCTTAGTTAAAACAACCTACTAACGATGAGGTACCTTTAAGGACATGCCAGTTTTTGAGATATGGAGGAAATCTCGACGTACAGAGAAATACCACTGAACAAACCAGTCAGTAACCTGGCATCTGCCCCACATAGGAGCCAAACTCGTGACCCAATATTGAAAGGCTTGTGTAATAGACCATCTTCACCACTCGGTCACCGTAAGCTTTTTCCTTGAGCCAATGAACAGAACTCAAAGCCTAGCTTTGAGGTTGAGTTGAAAGTTGCTTTAATAAAAAACCCGAAAAAGGTTAAAAGTCCTACTTCTGTCACCTGCATTTAATCTCTTGGAGAGGAAAAAGGAGATCATTCTTATTCCCAAAACTGTTGGGCTGTAAGTGTTACGAAAATATAATTTGGTGAATGCAAGAGACTCTTTGTAAGGAAAAAAGCTATATAGTAGAATACAGATGATTCAAAGTTAAACCACACACAGCTCCTAGAGCACAGAATGAAGAAATACCTTTTTTTTCATGGGCCAACTCCAAGGCAGCTCCACTCCCTGGTTTAAACACTGGTTCATTTCATTCCAGAACACCTTTTCCTCGCCCTAAAACATAATACATAAAACATACCAGAATATAGAGGATGATTGCTATGACACAATTCTTCTATCAAGAAAGCCATTTATTGCAATAATGCAGGTTGTCATGGATGTTTATTTAGATGGCGATAGCTTTGTTTTTGACTTTTTGTTGGTTTAATAGTAAATACCCCTTAGTATCCCAGGGTACACTTTATCCAGGGGACAACTTTGAAAAAAGTGATCCTGTAGTAGCGTACAAAGTGGGATTTTTGTTTTACATTTCAGAAAGTATGATATTGTATCTTACGCAGTACATACTTAGCATAAAACTGGCAATACACTGATCTAATTAAATTATCAAAAAATACTGACAAAGATTATATTTCACAGTATACTCTGTGAGATCTCATCAGCATCAAACCTAAATCATCACTCACCTGATATTCAAACAGGTGTTTCATCGACTCTCTCTCTGTTCCAGCCAGTCGCGTCTGCCTCTCTTTTCCTCCGGTCATTCCATTAACTCTCGCTCAAAGTCCTGTGTTAAATCAAATAAAAACATTTCAAGCATGAAGCGTGATTTGATAGACTCTATATTTCAGTATCTTATCTATGTACTTGGACAATCTATCTACAGATTCTGATGTATCGAAACGTCGAAACATGTGTGTTGAATACCTGCACGGTTCCCCGCTTAAAGCATGTGCCTTATTTTCATAGACGTGTCTAGGCCTACAAATGATAGGTTCATTGTCTGAAGCCCACATACAACCGGGTAACATGCTAATTAATGCAGGAAATGCCCCACAAAAATCCCATTTCTATTTTGAGAAGCTGCAAAGAATATCAAGTAATGATTATAATAATAGTTATGAACAGGTTGGTGCCGATGATTTATCGCGATTGTTTATCTGAACGAACCTGGTCCATAGTGGAAGTCAGCAAGGATGCGCATGTATCAACCAGAGATGGGGTTCTAACAAGCACCTATCTTAAATAAAGTTGCTTGACTCAGCCATTAGCGGCTTTAAAAAAAGAATTTATCAGTAATGAGCCTTTTGTATTCATAGTTTTGAGCATTTTTCTAATATCTTAGCTAGTAGCTTGAGTATCTTTTGTAGAATCAACCTATTGTATAGCCTTCAAACTACTATAGCAGTAGAACGGAGTATAACACACAAGTCAATACCTACCATCAGTCTTCCTTCTCCTCGTCACGATTGCCAGACTTGACATTAGGTGGGGATAGTCACCGAGTTGTCGACAGCAGAACTCCGAGTAGAGTTAAGTACGATGTTGCTTTCCTCCCTTTGTCTTCAATCCATCTCCTGTCTGTTTTTTATGGTGCTTCTTCAGCAATTTGGCTGCTATCCTAACAACAACAAATTGGATGTGGGAGTGTCCATGTATCAGCATAATTCAGTATAAAACTAATGAACCATCATAATATTATTAATCAAGTCATCGGATTATTTAATTACACAATTCTCATACTTTTCACATTTGCAATGAAGAAGAAAACAAGTGTGGTTCAAAGAAGGTTATAGCTTAACAGACCGAAGGATCAGATATCATATCACTTGATAACATGGCAACAATATTATTTACTCGTTAAAGTTGTATCAGTCCAAGAAAATTCCTTTTCTGCTAACATCTATATATCTTCATAGCATTGCCTTCCGAACCAAGTGGTTGAATTGGTTAAGGTGGTTTAGGTACATTATATAACTAGCCCTCCATCTCTGGGTTGTGAGTTACGAACACATGTTGAGGCAATAATCAGGTGGTTTTTCTACAGGTGCTCCGCTTTCCTCCCACCTTCTATACCTTGTACAATCTCTTTAATGACCCTTGACACTTATAAGATGTCCAACAAAATTAAAATCCAAAGTTTAAAAACTATACTGTATCCACTTAATTTTGCTTGAAAGGTGCCTAAAATAAATAAATAAAGTTAATTGTATCAGTCTATATACAGAAGAAGACATATTAATACCAAATATTTCATGGGTTACTGTCTCTAGTTCATAATATTTAACCCACGGTGATGTAATCAAACAAATGTTATATTGCACGAGGCCAAAGGCCCGAGTGCAAGTATAACATTTGTTGATTACCCATCACCGAGGGGTAAAATATTAGAAACTATGAGCCACAGTAACCATGGAATATTTGTTTTTATTACGATTATCACCAGTTTTTTCCAGTTGAAATATTTTTTTATAAACGAATACGAACAATCACTTAACAAATCACCAAACACTCGTACCGGCACGAAAAAAAAAACCCTTAATATCCCTATTGAAGATTGACGTATAGCCCACGTACGTTCACGTGTTAAACTCCGTTGGATTGTCTTATTGTCTGTTTTTCACATTATTAGACCTGCTTGCAAGCCTTATTGATCTAATACACATTCATCGTGTCCCGTTCCTTTACTCCCGTACAGTAAACGTCTACAGACGTGCTTGATTTCGACGAGATCTATAAATCCAGCGCAAAAATTGAGCATTGAACCTGGTTGTGACGTCATAATACACGTTACTCACTGTTACTTGCAATTCACATGCGGAAGTTTCTACAAAACTAGACAACAACAGCAGAGGTGTTCCTAAAAGCCGTTGCAAATATAACATCTCGAAGCCGTGCCAATATAACGTTTCTGGAAGCGTGCAAAATATAACTTCGAAACCGTGCAATATAACAAGGTTTTATTTGAACGGTCGGTTGTTGTAAAGTTGAAATTTATATTTCTTCATATATAGATTGGTTGTAAACAAATTATGTAATGAAAGTTTATGATTAGTCAAATAGGTAATCCTGCTGTTAATTGACAAACCTTCTGTATTTAGATTTGTTCCTTGTCATTTTGATTACGCCGAGGCCTTTGATATGCACTTCTGTAGTTCATTTTCAAGCTTTCATCCTCCACAAAAAGGTATTATGCTAGGACAGGTCCTCGATCAGGCTCCTGTAGCTCGATCTAGTATAAAGAGAGAAAAGTGGGTAATAACCACAGTTACATACAATTACAATTTTTGTTATTCTAAAGATATACGTTAATGTTACAAAATGTTCTTTCATACTAGGGTAAACATTATCCCTGTTTACAATTTCTACTAAGTTAAATTCAGATTAGTAATAGCACTGTATTTTTTAATAACAGAATTACCCTCGTTCCTGTGGCCTTGGAGAATTGGGGCGGATGCTTCAGTTTCTGTTCACAAACCGGGATATCAAGACCCTGAATGATATGTTGATGTCCGTTTTAGTCGATAACAACTGGAGCCCTCTAAACTAGAGTCTGAAGCGTATCATATACCATGACGGCTCAGTTTTCACTTTCAACATTCATCCGGATCTAACATGACGACCTCCGTCCGCGTGATCTGAAACACAACAGGGAAATTGTTTAAATTTAAAAGCATTGATGAAGTATATGACTCTTTTACGTATCAAGTTATAGTTGTAGTACCATGGCACCCTCATTAATTCCTGTCTAGTTTTAAAATCCCCTACCCCAAATTTAAATTTCTTGTATCTCAAGTTAACTTATATATATAATCCAGGTCCCCTGAATTTCATATCTAATTTTCAATCAAAACCCTTCCACAATTTTATTTTTGTTTCGTAAATTTTGCAATAACCAGTTCCACTAAAAAATAATTTTCTTCATCAAACAATATCTTTACCTGAACCAACATCATTAGCAATTCACTTCTAGAGGTTCAAGGTCCGGCTTTTAACACGGTCTTCTTCGCGGGATTTCTTTATCTTTTTTATCTGCGCTTTCTTAAAAAGTAGCTTTTGCTGCCTGAAATATCAAGAGGTATTTAATTTATCATATTCTGTAAAAGATATTGAATGCATGTTTTATGCTTTGACTTACATAGGTCTGAAGAAATGCTAACAAATTAACCAAGTGACTGATTCACCATGTAATACTACTTTCAACTTTCTTAAAAAAAAACAAGAGGCCCATGGGCCTTAGCGGCACCTGAGTTCGGATACAGAATAAAACAAAAGACACAAAAAAAACTATATATTGGCCCATCAGGCCCCTTGAAACCAGTCATGATTTTATAACTTGACTTTTCAATCTATGAAGAGTATCTGTTCCATCAAAATCTGGTGAATTCAGAAGAATTTTTTCTTCTTTATTTTTAGTCATTTTGACCCCTTTTTGCGCCACCGCCCATCTACCCCTGGAGGGTTGGCCATACCAATATGATATGATTGCTAAAATGCTATCACAGGGTGATATTTCTAACCAAGTTTGACCTATTGAAAATTAAGCCCAAATAATGGGCTCATAAATGTGTTTTTTCCAAATCAATGAAAATAGATTGCCCCTAAATCAGGTGGAAAGTCTGAAGTGTCAGGGCCATGAAATTCCAAATTTTTGTAAAAGGGCCGTTAAAAGACCTTTCCAATCTAGAAGAGCATTTGGTTCCATCAAAATTTGAAATTCAGAAGGCAGACTTTTGAAAGTTAGCCATTTTGACCAATTTTGGCCCCCACCCTCTGGCCCCTGGGGGTCGGCCAGGACCAATATGATATGATGTTAAAATGACTAATCTCAGGCTTATAATTCTAACAAAGTTTGGACTCATTTCCTTACTTACGAAAGAACCAATAATGCTTCAAAAATGTTCTTTTGCCTATATAACTTATTAGAAAATTGACCCAGGGGGAAGGTGAGACCCCAGGGCATATAATTCACAATTTTTGTAAAAGACCTCAAGACCTTTCAATCTATTGAAAAAAGATTTGATTCTGCCATTTCTGGAATTCAGAAGAAGATTTTTTGAAGTTTTAGCCTATTTTGACCCCTTTTGGCCCCACCCCTCAAGGCCTGGGGGTCCAGTCGTATGGAAAAATTATTTTATTAGATTTAATGGCCTCTCTCATACTGATAATCTGACAACATTTGACTTGTTTCCTATTACAAGATGACCAAATACTGCTCAAAAAATGTCTTTTCCCTATATAAACTAAGTTGAGCAAACTTGACCCCCTCCCTAGGGTGGGAACGTGAGGACCCCAGGGCGTCATATTAATTTTCACACTTTTGTTAAAGGACCTGAAGACCTTTTAATCTATGAAGAGTATTGATTCTTACATTTCTGTGGAATTCAGAAGAAGATTTTTGAAGTTTTAGCCTATTTGGACAATTTTTGGCCCCACCTCATCAGGCCCCTGGGGCTGGGACCATATAATTCCACAATTTTGGATTGACCTTGGCCTATGAAAGCGTTTCTACAAAAATTTCCGAACAAATTTGGTTCAGTGAGTTTTGGAGAAGGAAGTCGAAAAAGTAATGTTATCGCCATACGCACGGACGGACAGACAACGCACGACGACAGACAAAAGGGAGATTAGAATAGGTCACTCTGAGAATTTCGTCTGCAGGTGACCAATAATCGTAATATTCTCCCATATTTAATATTCAAGTTGATTTGGTGGGCATTGCCCATTGATTGGTGCATTATGAAAATGTTTCTAAATAATTAATATAATCATCAAGTATGGGGAAAAACATTAATAGTGAAAGATTTGCTAGTCAGCACTTGCTAATCCTGTGTGCTGACCAGCCCAAAATCTTGTAAGATACCCTACCACTTGATGGTACCCATGGTAATTTCATCAACTGATACTGCCTCCAAAATAAATGATACATTGTTATGATGAAATTGATCAAAAAAAACAATTACACATTTTTTCAAGAGTAAACAATTTCCCATTCTAAATGCAAAGTGATTGTGATTATTCTGACTGATTGGAAATCATTACTGTTGTAATATTATACTACCATTTCCTCTGCTGTGAAGTATTCTTTAAGCCACGATTTTAATGACACTCCCAGACCCAAGATTTCATGCTGTAACGTTATTATAAACAAAATAAATCATTTATTCAGTATTTAAAGGACTATAATTTTGATAGGTTTTTTTAAACAATGTCTTCTATCAGTTAACCATAACAAGTTTCCATAACGAATTCATATCAACTGCCATATATGTGAAGTTCAGATGAGATTACGCAGAAAACTAGTGTCTATTGAAGAATCTATTAAAATGGGTTCCAAATTTGTTCAAAATCCCCATTCTTCAATATGATAACATAACATGAGTATGAAGCATCAAAGTTTACACAGATTGAACCCCTGTTACTGCCCAAATTTGTTTTAAGTTGTACAAGCAGTCATATCTTTAAGTTTTGGAATAAATGTAGTCTTACAACTTGGTTTGGTTGTCTATAACATGTGAAAAGTTTTATTACACTGTTGGTTGTCCTTAACATGGTGTGAAAAGTATTTATTACATTGTTGCGTTGTCTATAACATGTGAGAAGTTTTAATACACTGTTGATTGTCATAACATATGGAGAAGTTTTTATTACCACTGTTGTTGTCTTATAACATGCTGAGAAGTTTAATATTACCACTGTTGGTTGTCTATAACATGCGAAAAAGTTTTATTTACAATGTTGGTTGTCTCATAACATGTGAGAGAAGTTTTTAATACACGTTGATTGTCATATAAACATGTGAGAGTTTTAATTTTTACCACTTAAATGGTTGTCTAAAAACTATGAGAAGTTTTATTACACTAAATGATTGTCATATAACATGTGAAGAAGTTTTAATACCACTGTTGTGGATTGTCTATAACATATGGAGAAGTTTTATTACACTGGTTGGTTGTCTATAACATGTGATAAAGTTTTATTACACTGTTGGTTGTCTATAACATGCGAAAAGTTTTATTACAATGTTGGTTGTCTGATAACATGTGAAAGTTTTAATACACGTTGATGGTCTATAACATATGAGAAGTTTTATTACACTGTGGTTGTCTATTAACATGTGAGAATTTTTTATTACCACTGATTGGTTGTCTATAACATTGTGAGTAAGTTTTAATACACTGTGAGTGTTATAACATATGAGAAAGTTTTATTACACTGTTGGTTGTCTATAACATGTGAGAGAAGTTTTATTACACTGTTGGTTGTCTATAACATAGCAGAAAAAGTTTTATACAATGTTGGTTTGTCTATAACATGTGAGAAGTTTTAATACACTGTTGATTGTCTATAACATGTGAGAAGTTTTATTACCTTTGAATTGTCTATAACATGTGAAAAAGTTTTATTACAATGTTGGTTGGTCAGGATACATGTGAGAAAATCTTTATTTCACTGTGAATGTCGTATAACATGTGAAAAGTTTATGTACAATGATTGTGGATTGTCCTATTAACCATATTGAGAAGTTTTATTACCACTGTTTTGATTATCTATAGCATGTGAGAAGTTTTAAGTACACTGTGTGTCTATAACATGTGAAAAGTTTTATTACAATGTTGGTTGTCTTAAACATGTGAAGAAGTTTAAACACACTGTTGATTTTCTATAACATGTGAGAAGTTTTAATACACTTTTGATGTTATTAATATGTTGGGAGAAGGTTTTAATACACTGTTGATTTTCTATAAACATATGTGAGAAGTTTTAAATACATTTGGATTGTCGTATATTATGTGAGAAGTTTAATACACTGTTGATTGTCTATAGCATGTGAGAAGTTTTAACACACTGTTGATTTCAGATAACGATGTTGAGAAATTTAGTACACTTTTTGATTGTCGTTATAAACATCGTTATTACTCACACTTGTTGTTGCAGCTGCTCTGTTTCGTTTTTCTTCCATTTGTCTATCTTGTTCTGTAATTTGTATTTTCCTCCTGATTCGAGGTTGTAAATGTTCCTTCTTGTACCATCCAAAATTTCTTCATCATATTTTTCCAAAACATGACAGGTTATAAACTGAATCAAATAATTGAAAATAATGAATAATGACAGCCAAAGTTGAAACAACAATCGCATTTGCCAATGATACTTTTGTACATAAGTGAAATGTTGTACAACTGGATAAATGTTTAGAAACATTATTCTGATTTGAACATTGTGTGGAAGTTCTTGTTGACATTTGTAGCCAGAACTTGTGGTCTATTGGAATACAGTGTAAAATCAAAAATGTTTTAAATCCATACATTCGACCCCTAAGTAAGACCTTCACTATGATACCAGGAGTGTGCACACATTTGAACTGAATATGAGAGTTAAGTTATAATACCCACCATTCCATATTCATCGTCTATCTGCTTCATCGTAAGGTTGGTACTCGGTTTTCTTCTTCTGTATTCTCTAAGTTTTTCTCTGTTACCTCTCATCAATCATATTTACATTCACAAGAGTTGTCATCATCCATGTCATCCAAGACCACCTGTAACATATTACATCAGAACATATTAACTTCACAAAGTATTAACATATTGCGGCTATGGGTCAGGATGGTTAAGATTGTCCGACATATCCCACAAGCCCTCCATTCTGGGTCGCGAGCTTCCAGATCCCATGTGGGGCAGTTGCCAGGTTACTGACTTGCTAATTTGTAATTTGATTTCAGGTACTGAATCTTTCCTTCCACAAACAAAACTGGGACATATCATGCCAAATCATTATGTATCATGATGCATTATCAAAAGTTGTATTTGGCCTTAACTGCGACAAAAAAACCTGAAATGTCCTTTTTCTTCATAATATATCAAAATACTAAGTCAATGAATTAAGCTATGAAAATTATTCAAAAAAACAGATTGATGTCTTACAAAACGCTTAGTTAAACAAAGAAATTAATGCACGGTAAAACTTTTGTTTTTTTATGCCTTATGTCAAGTAATTATAAGATGGATATAGAACATCACTTTACAATTACTAATTAAACTGAACAAGAGGTCCAAGAGGCATCTTGGCGCCCTGACAAAAGATTAATCGTATGTCTGAAAACCAGAGAAAGAGCATCTTTTCTTCTAACTTTTCAAACTTACATTACTTCTGAAAATAGCAGGAACAAACTTAGCTATCAAAAATCTTGTGACCGCATCGATCCAAAATTCAATTGCACAACTAGGGCCCCTTAGAGAAACCTAGCTACATGTTGAATATGATTATGATCCATTTAGTACTTTCTGAGAAATAACAGTAACAAACTTTAACTATCAAAATCAATGCATGGCCTGCCTGTGTGGCCATAAAATGTTTTTCCAGTTCAGTCTTCAAAATCATCTATGACACTCCTACCAAGGGAACCATGCATGTGATAAAATTTGAGAAATACTGTGGAGTACTTCTCGAGGAAAAAGATTAAACAAAACATCAACTTGCCAAAATCAAAGATAGCTTGGCTGGCAGATGTTTGTTTCCTGATCAGTCTCAAAATCAGCATGACACTCCTAGGGACCAAGGGAACCATGCATGTAAAAATGTGAGAAATATCCATGCGCATTTGAATAGCCCACCATCTGATGCTGTGTCTAATGAAAATTGTGAAATGAAATTATTAGACCACAATTTTTGCTTTATGGCTGAACCGTATGTTACTCATTTCACTTCACTATTGATTTAAATGATCTGTGATTTTATGGCAGTACTGCCAAAAATCATTTTAGCTCTTATTTGTATATGTAAAAAATTAAAACCTATGCCGATGACAGTATGTAATTCGTCAAAGTGCTGGTAAGTTTTGGTGGTAAATAACATATCAACAGCCCTCTTTTGATTTGTGAGCTCGGCAATTATAGCTTCATACAATATCACAAGAAAATGTAATCTTAATCATTGCAACAGTATTTCTGGAGAACTTTCTAAACCTTTGTCCTGGCAGTTAACGGATGACCGTTCTTGCCCTCTTTTTGAACCTCTCTGTGTTGGGTTTGTACCTTCCAGACCTTTTCAGATCTTTGGAAGATGTAATTCTGAAAATTCAATACAATCCAATTTAGAAAAATAAGATAAATATCACACAAGGATTCCTCACTTCTCAAAAATGTGTCGCCACTAATCTGTCTGATTTGTCACATTTGGAAAAATAAAATGCTGATATTACCAGGCTTATATGAAAAATCACTTAAAGGGACATTCAGTAAGGCTAATTCGTTACGATTAAAACCACGAAGCAAAAATGGCATTAAGTATTGATCTACATCCTATGAAATATACGACAAGTAGTGGACAAATTCCACAACATTGTTAAGTATTTTTGATTTAATACCATTTTGAAATTCCAGATCGTTGATCAACACGATTAAGCAGCTACAACATGTAAGCTGTTCCCCGTTACCCGAGTCAAAGCATGCACGTTAAAACAAAGCAATACTATAACAACTGAGGAGTTGATGAAATTATTTTTAGACAATAACATGCACTCTATTAATGTTAACACAACTGATAAAGAGCGATTTGGAGTAGTTCTAGACAAAAAAAGCATTTACTACACAGGCCAAGGGTCAAGGGTTTCGGCATACAAGGGCTATGTGCAATGGCGGATTGAACATTTCACATACACTTGGACTGCAGTGAGCTTTTCTGACATATGCACAGAAAACCAACTAATCCTAATTTCCCATTAGAAACTGGTTGTTTCGAAATATGTGCAAGTTTTAATGTACTCTTTAGAGCGATTTGTCCCTTTAATTCTTATATTGAAAAACATGGAATTTTGTAAGCAAAATTAAGATTAGCCAATAAAAAAGTCAGTAAAATTAGACACAGCCAAAATGGAAATAAATCTATATTGCCAAATGTTAATCTTTCTGTTCTATGGTCTAAACCCCTTGAAGAGAACAGATATGCTGTAACTAGAAAACTGCATGTGTGAATTGTCCTTGAAGTATTAAATCTTGATTTTGAGGCTCTAATACCTTGGAGAACTTTAACATTCTTTTGGTTTTCGTTTGGAATTCCTCATCGACCAGATTACCAATACCAAACTCTTTCATCCATCTCCTCTAACATTTTGGCCAGTATAGAAGAAAAAGACTCTCTGAATGAGTGGAATAAAGAGAAAAAATACATCCCATAAAAACAACCAAATGATGATTGCTTGGTACCATATCGCCGTAATTTAAATAGTTAATCAAAATCCTAAATGATGTGTGATTACAGTATTCCTTACTTTGGAAGAAACTTCTCTTTAATTCCCAACATTTCCAAAGTTAGTATTTCTAAATGGAATTTAGATTTCATCTAGATCTTGTTTACAATTTACATTCATATTTATCAACTATCTTGTTACTTACATCATATTTATAAACTATGTAAATGACAATTGGATGTAAAAAAAGTTTTGTTACAAATTATTTTCTGATGAAACAAGAATCTCAAACCGTTTTTTCAGCCTTTTTCTCTATCCTTTTGTGCCTTCCTGTTTTTTCCTCACCCAGGCACACCATATCATCCCTCTGAATCACTTTCTCCCAATGTCTTTTACATTCGCTATATTAATAAAACGATAACTCTCTATCATGTTACCATCAGCTAATTTAAGCTTACTGTACTACTGTATAATCAGTTCTTAGATTATGCCTGTAATGAGAAGAGTATGCTCTCGAGATCTTCTTGTTCAAAATCCATATTTATGCCTTAAATGGCTCTATCAAATAGCGGTATACTAAACATTTATGTAATAAGCTTATATACAATATGGAGCTGCCATTCAAAAGACTAACCTATCAGCTAAACATTTATAAATTTTTGTCTATGTCTCTTTTTTTCCTTTTTTTTTTTTCTTTCACAACTTTTACCTAAATTGATATTCATGTTGGATTCAACAGAAGTAGAATATATGATACTAAGATGTAATTATCATGTAAAAGATGAAATTAAATTGTATTATTTCTGTACTATTTGATGTAGAAACCATAATGATGAATGAGGCTTTTTTCTATAATTCAACATGACTAAAATCTTAACATGGGAAACAAGATTTTGATCATTTTACCTTAGTTTCAGTAAGTCTTCTCTTTTCTTCATCCGTTCCATCTTTTCCCGAAGCTTTTGTGTATTGCTTTTCCTGAGAATGCTAATAGCCGGTTTATTACATCCTCATCTTGGCTTTTTTTGCTCCCCATCTGTTAAATCAAAGGTATTTGAAAATTTGAAGAAAAACATTTGCATACATCTTTTTTTAATTTAAATACTGGGAATATGTATTCAGCCTATACATCAGAGAAGATAATTTAACTTATCTAAAAGTTAAGATAGAAATTCCTAACTAAGCGTCATAAAAGCTTGCAATTTAATCTTCTGAACAAGATAACAACAAGAGGCCCAGAGGCCTTTATCGCTCACCTGTTTGTAATTAAAGTAATGTCGAATACAGGTTTCATTATTTCTGGTTCTGAAGAATTTGAATATTTATTAACATCAAATCCTATTGGGCACGCTATTGGGGGGGGGGGTCAGAGCCAAAATTTATACAAGTTCTGTTCCCCTTCCGCCAAGGATTTGTTTGTGGCTAAATTTGAGTTACAATCCAGTGCAGAACTCCAGGACAAGAAGCAATTTATAGGATTTACCTCTATTTCCCAATTGGGCCCAGCCCCTTCCTGACCCCGGGGGTCAGAGCCCAAAATTTATTACAAATTTCTGTGCCCCTTCCCTCAAGGATGTTTGTGGCCAAATTTTGGTTACAATCATGGCAGAACTCCAGGACGAAGAAGCAATTGTAGGATTTACCCTCTATTTCCCAATGGGGCCCAGCCCCTCCTGACCCCGGGGGGTCAGAGCCAAAATTATACAAATTCTGTTGCCCCTTCCCCCAAGGATGTTTGTGGCCAAATTGGTTACAATCCATGCAGAAACTCCGAGGGACGAAGGAAGAAATTTATAGCGATTTACCCTCTATTTCCAAATTGGGCCCAGCCCCTTCCTGACCCCGGGATCGGGGGTCAGAGCCAAAAATTTATACAAATTCTGTGCCCCTTCCCTTCAAGGATTGTTTGTGGCCAAATTGGTTACAATCCATGCCAGAACCTCTAGAGCAAGGTTAGCGTTTTATAGGATTTACCTTATATTTTCCCATTGGGGTCCCCGCCCCTCCTGCCATTGGGGGGTCAGAGCCAAAATTTAGTATAAGTTCTGTTCCCCTTCCCCCAAGATGTTTGTGGCCAAATTTGTTACAAGTTCCATGCAGAACCTCTATGACTAACCGCGATTTAAAGGAATAAATGTTGACAGACAGTACGGAACGATGGACGCCGTGTATGGACGCCGACGCGGACCGCCGCGCCGATGACATTTAAAGCACACCGGGCCTTTGGGCCAGGTGAAACTAAAAAATGGGCAGAACATTGTATCCACATAGGATATACATGTACAGAAAACTCCATGCTAAGAACTCAGATAGAGTGGGTCATTATCTTTTTATTACTTTATCCGATTCTCCTTACAGATGATTGCTTCAACATATCAAATGACCAAGGAAGAAAAATTTTGCAGTTTGTTCGTTCAATTCTCATTAAATGGTACATGCATTTACGGGGGACAGCTTTTGATTGTTTAAATGTAAATGTTTAAAATGAGTATGAGTCACAAAAAAAGTTATTAGCTTACTGTTAATATACAAATGATTACTGCTACCACATTATCAAACAAGTTTACCACAGAATAAATGAACTCTTTTTGGAAAGACAGACGCGTTGATTTTTCCCAGTGTCATCCTAATTTTAACGAGCAGTAGTCGACAGCTGTCATTACGCACATGGCAATACAGCAAAATGTTGTTTTTAAAACCTTTCATAATAAAGGTAAGATTAGACAGATGGATCTTGTCATTTTACTGATGTGAGCGCCATGACTAAAGATATTTCTAACGTTATTATTGTTATTGGAAACCAGAGCGGGTCTATATAGACAGTACCAATTATCTTGTGATAAACAAATCTTGTAAATATATGGAGTTTTTACTGTTACCTTTAGACACTCCTGAGTTCACTTCAAGTGGCTTCAGTCCCAGAAAATTTGGCCGGATTCGACTAAAAAATTTAAGAATATCTTGTAGTCTGTACATTGAAGACGATTTGATATGAAATGAAGTATAAATAACAACAGGTGGTAGGCTAGTTTCCTGTGCTCAGACATAAAAGATTGAAAGTTTGACCAATACACAGTCCATGATTATTAAGGACATGTGTATGGCCACACTTTCAAATCTTCTTATTTCTGAGTCACAGGAACTAGCCTACCACCTGTGAATATATATTGTGGAAAACGGTCTAGATTTTTACGCAAAAGAAATTCTGATTTTATCATTAAAAGTTACCAAAATAACCACAATTGCTAATTTAATGTAAGGTTTAAGCTATATGTTACCTTAAGTTTAGACAATTTCATATTAAACCTTCTTTTTCAAAAAGCATGCTTAGACCATTAAAGAGGTAAAAAGATTATTTTGAGATAAATGAGCCTCTTTACTTACTTTGCTCCTTCTATTACTAAGTGATGCCTCTGCATTTCCTGATGATGTCGCTTGGCTGGGCTGCAAAGTGGCAACATCAAATTATTTATGCAATACCACTAATCTAGCCAAGTTAATGAACATCGATGGGAATAATAAGTTATGTTTCTTTGCAATACCTTTTTACAAAACTTTTTTAGTAAAATAAATAATGCTACAAAAAATGCAGACATTGACCAAAAAAAAAATAAGAATACAAACATACTGGTACCTGGTGCAAGTGTACCATTTTGTAACAAAGCTATCTTTCAATACAGTGGTTTGATGATTATTTAATCCGATTCGAAGGAAATCTTAAAATTGTAGTCATTTATATACATATGTTTGGCTACAACATTTACACAACAGTGTGAACCCTATCAATTTAATGCAAGCTGTAATAACAAGAGGCCCATGGGCCTTAATGGTCATCTGACTCATTGCACAAAACAAACAAAGTCACAGTATGAAAGTATTGGTTAACGATTAAATATAAACAATACAAGAAACTCCTTAGTTGAATATGTAAGTTTCTGGAATAGGTAAATGTATTGTTGAACAAACTTGAAGCCTATATTATGGTTGTAACCCATTCACGGATTAATATAGAAGGAGTCATATTTTAAAGCCAAATTTCAGCCAAAGCTTTCCATTTTGACAACCTCATACTATCCCTATGGGTCTTAGCTCGGTCCTTTATAAACTATGATTGGTCCTCACCTAAAGTATCCCCCTTCATGAATCAATTAAAAACCCATATAGACCCCATATTTCCTTGCGTATCATAGACTGAAACCTAAAAACAGGAACGTGGGCCAAGCGGCCATCTTGGAATACCAAAATCTTTATGAAAATGTTTGCAGTGTTGTTCGGCCATCATTTTAACTCCTAAGACCAATTTTCAATTGAGATCGGAGACCAAAAATCTGAAAACAGGAAGTGGGGCCAGCTAAAATTTAAGAAAAAATTTGCCCTTTGGGGCCCCACACCTCAGCCCTTAGGGGTCGGACCAGACTCATTTATATAAAATACGATTGTCCCTTACCAAATGATGTTTCATACCAAATATGGATGAGATTATCCAAGCGATGAAGGAGTAGTAGGATTTAAAAAACTTAAATAAGGAAAATTCCCCTTTTTGGGCCCCGTCTCTGCCCCTAGGGGTCGATCTACTCATTATACAAATATGATTGGTCCATCCCCCAATGATTTTCACACCAAATATGGATGAATCCATTCCAAGGATGAAGGAGGGTAGGATTAAAAATCTAAAATTAAGAAAATTTGCCCTTTCGGGGGCCCCACTCCCTCAGCCCCTAGGGGTCGTACCAGGGCTCATTTATATAAAATATTGATTGTCCTTTCCCCAATGATATTTTACACTAAATATAGATGAAATCCATTCAAGGATGAAGGAGCGAGTAGGATTTTTTAAAAAGCAAAAATTAAGAAAAATTGCCCTTTTGGGCCCCACCTCAGCCCCTAGGGTCGGACCAGGGCTTCATTTATATAAAATATGCATGTGTCCTTCCACAACGATATTTTACCCACCAAAGTATGGATGAAATCCACCAAGGATGAAGAGGAGTAGGATTTAAAGCTTTAAATTAAGAAAATTTGCCCTTTTGTTTGGCCCCATCCCTCAGCCCCTAGGGGACGGACCATGCTCATTTATACAAAAACATGATTGTCCTTCCCCAAAATGATGTTCCACACCAAAAATATGGATGAAAATCCATCCAAGGATGAAATTAGGAGTAGGATTTTAAAGCGTTAAATAAGAAAAATTTGCCCTTTTGGGTCCCACCCCTCAGCCCCTAGGGTCGAACCAGGCTCATTTATATAAATATGATTGCTCCTTCCCAAATGATGTTTCACACCAAATATGGATTGAAATTTCATTCCATCGCAAACACTGATGACAATAGTCATCCTGACCTTCGGTCAGATGACCCTAAAATGCTCCACTGCCGACGAATTATATTTTTTCCTCAATCAAAAATATGAAGCAGACGAACAGTATTTTTCTTAGTTAAAACAAGAGGCCCAGAGGCCTTGTATTTGCTCAACGCTGGTTTGTAATTGCCAAGTAGATGTTCCTGAATACAAGTTCATTGTTCTTTTCTGAAGGAATTTGAATATTTACCTCTAATTCCCCAATTGGGCCGCCACTCTTGTCTGCTCCAGGGGGTCAAAGCCCAAAATATATACAAATTCTGTTAAACCCCAAGGATGTTTCTGGCCAAATATTGGTTACAATCCATGCAGAACTCTAGGACAAAAATAGTAGTGATTTATAGGATTTACCTCTATTTCCCCTATTTGGCCCCGCTACCTCCTGCCGCGGGGGGTCAAAGCCAAAAATTTATACAAGTTTACTTGTTTCCCTTCCCCCCAAGGGATGTTTCTGGCCAAATTGCGTTAACAATCCAGGCAGAACTCTAGGACAAGTAGCGATTTATAG
>SAYR01012609.1:4589317-4615270 GCA_004382745.1 Argopecten irradians irradians
GTTGTGCATATTGCATTTTGGGACTGATCGGTCAACAAGATGGCCGACCGGTGGCCATCTTGGATTTTGATAGTTAAAGTTTGTTACCGCTATTTCTCAAAAAGCACTAAAGGGATCTTTCTCAAATTTCATATGTAGGTTCGAATTCCCCTAGGACCCCAGTTGTGCATATTGCATTTTGGGACTGATCGGTCAACAAGATGGCCGCCAGGTAGCCATCTTGGATTTTGATAGTTAAAGTTTGTTACCGCTATTTCTCAGAAAGTATTGAAGGGATTGTTCTCAAATATCATATGTAGGTTCCTCTAGGACCCTAGTTCTGCCTATTGCATTTTGCGACCACCATCTTGGATTTTGATAGTTTAAAGTTTGAAAAGCAGAAAAAAGAATTGTAAGTTTGAAAAGCAGAGAAAAGATCCCTCTTTCATTTGTCAGACATAGATCAATCTTTGGTGGGCGCCAAGATCCCTCTGGGATCTCTTGTTTCAGGATGCAATCAATTATTTTTGAGATATTATTTGATATCTTAAAAAGACAATTCACACAGACTAATTATTTTACATAACCAAGAAGCCAAATATAACATAAATGTATTGTTCTACATTTCTTATGAAACATATAACGTAAAACATTGACAAATTCCTCGACATTGTTAAGTATTTTAATTAATATCGTTGAAATATCCAATCGTTGATCAATATGATTAAGCAGGTACAATATGGACGCTGTACCCATACCCGAGCCAAAGTCATGCACGTTAAACAAAAGAACTACATAACCACTGAGATGCTGGTAAAATTTTTTAGGCAAGACAAGTCATCTAATAAGGTAAACACACTGCTGTCAGAGCGATTTGAGCAGTTCTAGACAAAAGTTGCATTACTCTTCGAGCAAGGGACAGGGTTCGGCATACAAGAAGTTTGACCACAGTGTGTAATGACTGAATTGTCCCTTTAAGAAGCTCAAACTTTTCAATGATAGTAATGGTGTAAAGAGAGTCACTTTTTAGCTCACCTGGCCCGAAGGGTCTGTGAGCTTATGTCATGGCGCAGCGTACGTCGTCCGTCCGTCCGTCCGTCCGTCCGTCCGTCAACATTTCCTTTAAATCGTTACTTGTCATAGAGTTCTGGATGGATTGTCACTAAATTTGGCCAGAAACATCCTTGGGGGAAGGGGAACAGAACCTGTATAAATTTTGGCTCTGACCCTCCCGGGGGCAGGAAGGGCGGGGCCCAAAAGGGGAAATAGAGGTAACTCCTAAAAAATTCTACTTGTCTTAGAGTTCTGCATGGATTGTAACCAAATTTGGCCAAAAACATCCTTGGGGTTAACAGAATTCGTATAAATTTTGGCTTTGACCCCCCTGGAGGAGAAAGAGTGGGGCCCAATAGGGGAATAAGAGGTAAATATCCAAATTTCTTCAGAAGAGAAACAATGAACTTATATTCAGAACATTACTTGGCATTACAAACCAGGTGAGCGATACAGGCCCTCTGGGCCTCTTGTATATAAATGAGTCTGGTCCGACCCCTAAGGGCTGAGGTGTGGGGCCCCAAAAGGGCAAATTTTCTTAATTTTAGCTGGCCCACTTCCTGTTTTCAGATTTTGGTCTCCGATCTCAATGAAAATTGGTCTATAGGAGTTTAAATTGATGCCGAACAACATGCAAACATTTTCATAAAGATTTTGGTATTCCAAGATGGCCGCTGGCCCACTTCCTGTTTTTAGGTTTCAGTCTATGATCGCAAGGAAAATGGGTCAATATGGGTTTTAATTGATTCAGAAGGGGGAACTTTAGGTGAAGACAATCATATTTTATAAAGGACCGAGCTAAGACCCATAGGGATAGTATGGAGGATGTCCAAAATGGAAGCTTGCTGAAATTTAGCTTTAAAATCTGACTCCTCCTTATATTAATCCGTGAATGGGTTACAACCATATATGGCTACCAAGTTTGTTCAACAAATGACATTTACCTATTCCAGAAACTTACATATTCAACTAAGGAGTTCCTTGTATTGTTTATATTAATGGTTAACCAATACTTTATACTGTGACTTTGTTGTTTTGTGCAATGAGTCAGATGACCATTAAGGCCCATGGGCCTCTTGTTATTACAGCTTGCATTAAAATTGATAGGTTCACACTGTTGTGTAAATGTGTGTAGCCAAACATATGTATAATAAATGACTACAATTTTAAGTTTCCTTCGAATCGATAAATAATCAATCAAAGCCACTGTATTGAAAGATAGCTTTGTTACAAAATGGTACACTTGCACCGGTATGTTTGTATTCTTATTTTTTTTGTCAATGTCTGCATTTTTTGTACATTATTTATTTTACTAAAAAGTTTGTAAAAAAAGTATTGCAAGAACATAACTTATTATTCCATCGATGTTCATTAACTTGCTAGATTAGTGTATATGCATAAATAATTTTGATGTTGCACTTTGCAGCCCAGCCAGCGACATCATCAGGAAATGCAGAGGCATCACTTAGTATAGAGGAGACAAAGTAAGTAAAGAGCTCATTTATCTAAAAAATAATCTTTTACCTCTTTAATGTCTAAGCATCTTTGAAAAAGAAGTTTAATATGAAATTGTCTAAACTTAAGGTGAACATATAGCTAAACCTTTACATTAAATTAGCAATTGTGGTTATTTTGGTAACTTTAATGATAAAATCAGCAATTTCTTTTGCGTAAAAATACTAGACGTTTTCCACAATATGACATATTCACAGGTGGTAGGCTAGTTCCTGTGACTCAGAAATAGAAGATTTGAAAGTGTGGCCAATACACATGTCCTTAATAATATGGACATGTGTATTGGTCAAACTTTCAAATCTTTTATGTCTGAGTCACAGGAACTAGCCTACCACCTGTGTATATTTATATTCATTTCATATCAAATCGTCTTCATGTACAGACTAAAGATATTCTTAAATTTTTTAGTCGAATCCGAGCCAAACTGGGACTGAAGCCACTTGAAGTGAACTCAGGAGTGTCTAAAGGTACAGTAAACTCCATATATTTACAAGATTTTTTATCACAAGATATTGGTACTGTCTATATAGACCCGCTCTGTTTCCAAATAACAATAATAACGTTAGAATATCTTTAGTCATGGCCTCACATCAAGTAAATGCAAGATCCTCTGTCTAAATCTACCTTTATTAATGAAGGTTCATTTTGCTGTATTGCCATGTGGCGTAATGACAGCTGTCGACTACTGCTCGTTAAATTAGGATGACACTGGGAAACATCAACGACCTGCTTCAAAAGAGTTCATTTATCTGTGTAAACTTGTTGATAAATGTGGTACATAATCATGTATATTAACAGTAAGCTAATAACTTTTGTGACTCATACTCATTTTACATTTACATTTAAACAATCAAAAGCTGTCCCCGTAAATGCATGTACCTTTAATGAGAATTGAAGAACAAACTGCAAAATTTCTTCCTTGTATTTGATATGTTGAAGCAATCATCTGTAAGGAGAATCGGCTAAAGTAATAAAAAGATAATGACCCACTCTATCTAGTTCTACATGGAGTTTTCTGTACATGTATATCCTAGTGGATACAATGTTCTGCCCATTTTTAGTTCACCTGGCCCAAAGGGCCGGTGTGCTTATGTCATGGCGCGGCGTCCGGCGTCCGGCGTCCATCGGCGTCCATCGTCCGTCTGTCTGTCAACATTTCCTTTAAATCGCCGTTAGTCATAGAGTTCTGCATGGATTGTAACCAAATTTGGCCACAAACATCCTTGAGGGAAGGGGCACAGAATTTGTATAAATTTTGGCTCTGACCCCCCCGGGGTCAGGAGGGGCTGGGCCCAATTTGGAAATAGAGGTAAATCCTATAAATTTCTTCTTGTCCTGGAGTTCTGCATGGATTGTAACCAAATTTGGCCACAAACATCCTTGGGGGAAGGGGCACAGAATTTGTATAAATTTTGGCTCTGACCCCCCGGGGTCAGGAGGGGCTGGGCCCAATTGGGAAATAGAGGTAAATCCTATAAATTGCTTCTTGTCCTGGAGTTCTGCATGGATTGTAACCAAATTTGGCCACAAACATCCTTGGGGAAGGGGCACAGAATTTGTATAAATTTTGGCTCTGACCCCCGGGGTCAGGAGGGGCTGGGCCCAATTGGGAAATAGAGGTAAATCCTATAAATTGCTTCTTGTCCTGGAGTTTCTGCATGGATTGTAACCAAATTTAGCCACAAACATCCTTGGCGGAAGGGGAACAGAACTTGTATAAATTTTGGCTCTGACCCCCCCCCCCCCCCCCCCCAATAGGCGTGGCCCAATAGGGAAATTTGATGTTAATAAATATTCAAATTCCTTCAGAAAAGAAATAATGAACCTGTATTCAGAACATTACTTTACATTACAAACCAGGTGAGCGATACAGGCCCTCTGGGCCCCTTGTTGTTATCTGTTCAAAGAAGATTAAATTGCACAGCTTTATGAACGCTTAGTTAGGATTCTATCTTAACTTTAGATTAAGTTATTATCTTCTCTGATGTATAGGCTGAATACATAACTTCCCAGTATTTAAATTAAAAAAGATGTATGCAAATGTTTTCTTCAAATTTCAAATACCTTTGATTTACAGATGGGGAGCAAAAAAAGCCAGATGAGGATGTACATAAACCGGCTATTAGCATTACTCAGGAAAAGCATACACAAAAGCTTCGGGAAAAGATGGAACGGATGAAGGAAAAGAGAAGACTTACTGAAAAACTAAGGTAAAATGATAAAATCTTGTTCCATGTTACAGATTTTAGTCATGTTGATTATAAGAAAAAAGCTCATTCATCATTATGGTTTCTACATCAAATAGTACAGAAATAATAAATTTAATTTCATCTTTTACATGATAATTACATCTAGTATCATATATTCTACTTCTGTTGAATCCACATGATATCAATTTAGTAAAAAGTTGTGAAAGAAAAAAAAAAAAGGAAAAAAAAGAGACACAAACAATTTATAAATGTTTAGTGATAGGTAGTTCTTTGAATGGCAGCTCCATTTGTATAAGCTTATTACATAATGTATTAGTATACCTATTTGATAGAGCCATTTAAGGCATAAATAGATTTTGAACAGAAGATCTCGAGATACTCTCTCATTACAGGCATATCTAAGAACTGATTATACAGTATACAGTAAGCTAAATTAGCTGATGGTAACATGATAGAGAGTTATGTTTTATTAAATATAGCAATGTAAAGACATTGGGAGAAAGTGATTCAGAGGATGATATGGTTGCCTGGGTGAGGAAAAACAGGAAGGCACAAAAGGATAGAGAAAAGGCTGAAAAAACGGTGAGATTCTGTTTCACAGAAAAATAATTTGTAACAAAACTTTTTTACATCCCAATTGTCATTTACATAGTTGATAAATATGATGTATAGTAACAAGATAGTTGATAAATATGATGTATTGTAACAAGATCTAGATGAAATCTAAATATCCATTTAGAATACTACTTTGGAAATGTTGGGAATTAAAAGAAGAAAGTTTCTTACCAAAGTAAGGAATACTGTAATCACACACATTTAGGATTTTGATAACTATTTAAATTACCGCGATATGGTACCCAAAGCAATCATATTTTGGTTGTTTATGGGATGTATTTTTCTCTTTATTCACTCATTCAAGAGTCTTTTTTCTTCTATATAGGCCAAAATGTTAGAGGAGATGGATGAAGAGTTTGGTATTGGTAATCTGGTCGATGAGGAATTCCAAACGAAACCAAAGAATGTAAGTTCTCCAAGGTATTAGAGCCTCAAAATCCAAGATTTATACTTCAAGGAACAAATTCACATGACAGTTTCTAGTTACAGCATCTGTTCTCCAAGGGGTTTAGACCATAGAACAGAAAGATTAACATTTGGCAATATAATTTATTTCCATTTGGCTGTGTCTATTTACTGGACTTTATTGGCTTAAATCTTAATTTTGCTTACAAAATTCATGTTTTCATAAAGAAATTAAAGGGACAATTCGCTCTAAGAGTACATTAAAACTTGCACATATTTCGGAAACAAACCAGTTCTAATGGAAATTAGATTAGTTGGTTTTACTGTGATATGTCAGAAAAGCTCACTGCAGTCAAGTGTATGTGAAATGTTCAATCGCCATTACACATAGCCTTGTATGCCGAACCCTGACCCTTGCCTGTGTAGTAAAGCATTTTTTGTCTAGAACTACTCAAATCGCTCTTACAGTTGTGTTAACATTATTAGATGCATGTTATTGTCTAAAAATAATTTCATCAACTCCTCAGTTGTTATATATTGCATTTGTTTAACGTGCATGACTTTGACTCGGGAATGGAACAGCTACATGTTGTAGCTGCTTAATCGTGTTGATCAACGATCTGGAATTTCAATGGTATTAATCAAAATACTTAACAATGTTGTGGAATTTGTCACTAACTTCTTGTCGTATATTTCATAAGGAATGTAGATCAATACATTAAGGATGTATTCTTCTGAGGTTTCAGTCCCGTTGAAGTCTCGTTTCAACACAGATCAAAAGAAGTTATGAGATTTTCAAATATAATTTATCATTATATGTAGCAAGCTGCCAGATGCAAATTTTGTCAAAAAATTACATTTCTATTTTTAGTAGATTTTTTATACGGGGATTATAAGAAATGGCCCATTTGGCGGCCATTTTGGAAATTGTGTCTTTTTTCGCTTAAGTAGAGCCACAGTTTTACCATTTTTCCTGAAATTGTTTTTACTTAAATCATTACTGCCGCCATCATTTTAAGCTGTATTTAGCTAATTTTTGCTGCAAATCGTTACTAGGTTCGTAGCAATTAAAAATTAGCATTAATATGTGAAACGATACACTTTTTTGACTTTATTTTTACATTAAATGATAATTTTGGCACTTTTATTTTTTTTCTCTAAAATACTGAAAAATAACAAAAAATTCCAAATGGGGCAAAAAAGTAAGCACACGGACCCCCAATTTTTCTTCCTGATTGAGAAAGAACAAACCGTTTCCCTATTGATATGCAAAATAATAACAAAAGTTTAATACCAGAACTTTTTCTGTAAAGGGTTGAATTTGGCAAAAATGGCTTCAAATGGTGCATTTTGTAGCTCAAAATTAAGGGTAGGTGAGCATATGCTGTTATTCTGAGAAAAAATATTAGTCTATTTGATCAAAACTGGTATATTTTTAAAGAAGACTACTAGAAAATGAATTCTACAAACATTCATACATATCAAACACCTCATTAGGAATTATGGCTTAATCTCTGTCTTATATGGTCAAACTGAAAATTCCCATAAAATCCAATATTTTGTCAACTAGGTGTCTTTAAGGACAAAAGCTCAAAAACGAGCACACGGACATATGTTTTTTCTTCCATTTTCTTTCATGGTATGAACTCCTTTTTCTAAAAATCTATATGAGAAAAAAAGTTTAATACAAGAAAATTTTGACTTCTCAGAGGTGTACATCCTTAATGCCATATTTTGCTTCGTGGTTATGTAACGAATTAGCCTTACTGAATTGTCCCTTTAAGTGATTTTTCATATAACCTGGTATATCAGCATTTTATTTTCCAAATGTGACAAATCAGACAGATTAGTGGCGACAAATTTTTGAGAAGTGAGGAATCCTTGTGTGAATATTTATTTATTTTCTAAATTGGATTGTATTGAATTTCAGAATTACACTTCCAAAGATCTGAAAGGTCTGAAGGTACAACACAACACAGAGAGGTTCAAAGAGGGCAAGACGGTCATCCTTACACTGCAGGATAAAGGTTAGAAAGTTCTCCAGAAATACTGTTGCAAATGATTAAATTACATTTCTGTGATATTGTTAAAGCTATATTATGCCGTATTTGTCATACTCTCACAAATCAAAAAGAGCTGTTGATATGTTATTTAGCACCAAAACTTACCAGCACTTTGAGAATTACAATACTGTCAATGCATAGGTTTTAATTTTACATATACAGTGGAACCTCCCGAAACCGATCATGGTCGGTGCATATAATTTCGGCCGGTTTAGAGAGGGTTTTTGGGAGAAATGAAACCGAATACCATCATCACGATCCGGATTTAATCGATCGGAAGTCGTTTTTTACATTAGTGCCACCTGCATGTATGCCTAGTGTTCCGTTAAAACCGACCGGATATTGATTGTTAATGTGAATGTTATCACAAAAGAGAAAATCATACGTTTAAAAGGAATGGATTACAGCACAACTTGACTTTGCTACGCTTATAAATGTAGTTTAGTTAGTTGCGTGAATGTTCTTGGGGATGTTCTCGCGTCTGCAACACATACGACCGATCGCTTCTGGTTACGTCAAGAATCAAATTATATGGTCTAATTACACGATGATCAGTCGATGCCGGTCATTATATGACATAGTCATTTTCTAAAACAATACATGGCTTCGGCTTCTTCATACAGATAATTTACGTTATCCGACAACTACAAATGTAAATAAAAAAAACCGTGTAATTTGAATACGAAACTTTCTCTTTATTACTAGCTCTGCTTGTTTTCCTACAGTAAACAAACCGCGTGCACATGGTAGACCTTCGTTAGATATCTAAA
Organism: Argopecten irradians irradians; assembly: GCA_004382745.1. Taxonomy (NCBI): domain Eukaryota; kingdom Metazoa; phylum Mollusca; class Bivalvia; order Pectinida; family Pectinidae; genus Argopecten; species Argopecten irradians. Next base: position 4,597,928 of record SAYR01012609.1, read on the forward strand.
CAATAGGCATGATTAAATAATTACACCACCATCTCGGGTATAATTACCGTGTACATATACCTATAGCTTTTACACCTGTATACATGCCCCAGGATATGGCATGCGACAACTATGGTACAGGTACGTGTGTATTTCACGGTCGGTTGATCAGACCTCAATGCAATCTATCGGTGTCGCTCAGGTAAGGCCGGTTTTCAGATGTGTATTTTAGTTACATTTGACTATTCCGATCTTAAAATCGGTCCGGTATTCGGAATTGGGAGGGATCGGTTTTGGGAAGTTTTATATACTATTAATAAAGAGGAATTCATTCCGTACATGACATCCATGTTCGGTTTCTAGAGGTGATCGGTTTTGGTGTATATGTGTGTTATACAGGTGACATAGTAGAATTACATTGTAGCCTAACCATTGACGTGCTAGAGCATTATTCGCGTACTGGCCATTCAATCAGCATTATTTACATCAATAGTGAAGTGAAATGAGTACATACGGTCAGCCCATAAAGCAAAAATTGTGGTCTATAATTTCATTTCACATTTTTAGACCACAGCATCAGATGGTGGGCTATTCAAATCGCCTTTTGTCCGTGGTCCTTCCTCCGTCCGTAAACAATGTTTGTTACCGCTATTTCTTGAGAAGTAATGCATGGATATTTCTCAAATTTTACATGCATGGTTCCCTTGGTCCCTAGGAGTGTCATGCTGATTTTGAGACTGATCAGGAAAACAAAAATAGCTGCCAGCCAGCTATCTTTGATTTTGGCAGTTGATGTTTGTTTAATCTTTTTCTCGAGAAGTACTCCACAGATATTTCTCAAATTTTATCACATGCATGGTTCCCTTGGTAGGAGTGTCATGCTGATTTTGAGACTGAATGGAAAAACATTATGGCCACCAGGCAGCCATCATTGATTTTGATAGTTAAAGTTTGTTACTGTTATTTCTCAGAAAGTACTAAATGGATCATAATCATATTTCACATGTAGCTAGGTTCTCCTAGGGCCCTAGTTGTGCATATTGAATTTTGGGATCGATCGGTCAACAAGATTTTGATAGCTAAAGTTTGTTACTGCTATTTCTCAGAAAGTAATGTAAGTTTGAAAAGTAGAGAAAAGATGCCTCTTTCTCTGTTTTCAGACATAGATTAATCTTTGTCAGGGCGCCAAGATCCCTCTTGGACCTCTTGTTACAGTTTAATTAGTAATTGTAAAGTGATTTCTATATCCATCTTACAATAACTTGACATAAGGCATAAAAAACAAAAGTTTTACCGTGCATAATTTCTTTGTTTTAACTAACGTTTGTAAGACATCATATATGTTTTTTGAATAATTTTCATAGCTTAATTCATTGAACTTAGTTTTTGATATATTACTGAAGAAAAAAGGACATTTCAGTTTTTTGTCCAGTTAAGGCACATACAACTTTTGATAATCATATGATAATAATGATTTGGCATGATATGTCCAGTTTGTTGGTGGAGGAAAGATTCAGTACCTGAAATCAATTACAAATCAGCAGTCAGTACCTGGCAACTGCCCCACATGAGATCTGAACTCGCGACCCAGAAGTGGAGGGCTTGTGGTGATATGTCGGGACATCTTAACCACTCTGACCATAGCCGCAATAATGTTAATCTTGTGAAGTTAATATGTCTGATGTAATATGTTACAGGTGTCTTGGATGACGATGATGATGACACTCTTGTGAATGTCAATATGATTGATGAAGAGGTAACAGAGAAAAACTTAGAGAATAAGAAGAAGAAACCCGAGTACCAACCTTACGATGAAGCAGATAAAGACGAATATGGAATGGTGGGTACTATAACTTAACTCTCATAATTCAAAGTTCAAATGTGGCACACTCCTGGTATCATAGTGAAGGTCTTACTTAGGGGTCAGAATGTATGGATTTAAACAATTTTGATTTTACATGTATTCCAATAGACACAAGTTCTGCTACATGTCAACAGAACTTCACACAATGTTCAAATCAGAATAATGTTTCTAACAATTTATCCAGTTGTACAACATTTCACCTTTGTACAAAAGTATCATTGGCAAATGCGATCTGTTGTTTCAACTTTGGCTGTCAATTCATTATTTCATTATTTGATTTCAGTTTAAACCTGTCAATGTTTTGGAAAAATATGATGAAGAAATTGATGGTACAAAGAAGGAAACATTTACACTCGAGTCAGGAGGAAAATACAATACAGAACAAGATAGACAAATGGAGAAAATACGAGAACAGCTGCAACAACAAAGTGTGAGTATACAGATGTTATAGACAATCAAAAGTGTACTAAAATTTCTCACATGTTATCGAAAATCAACAGTGTGTTAAAACTTCTCACATGCTATAGACAATCAACAGTGTATTAAAACTTCTCACATATTATAGACAATCAAAAGTGTATTAAAACTTCTCATATGTTATAGAAAATCAACAGTGTATTAAAACTTCTCACATATTATAGACAATCAAAAGTGTATTAAAACTTCTCACATGTTATAGAAAATCAACAGTGTGTTAAAACTTCTCACATGTTATAGACAACCAACATTGTAATAAAACTTTTCACATGTTATAGACAACCAACAGTGTATTAAAACTTCTCACATGCTATAGATAATCAACAGTGTAATAAAACTTCTCATATGTTATAGACAATCAACATTGTAATAAAACTTTTCACATGTTATAGACATTCAACAGTGAAATAAAATTTCTCACATGTTATAGACAACCAACATTGTAATAAAACTTTTCACATGTTATAGACAATCAACAGTGTAATAAAACTTCTCACATGTTATAGACAATCAACAGTGTAATAAAACTTCTCATATGTTATAGACAATCAACAGTGTATTAAAACTTCTCACATGTTATAGACAACCAACAGTGTAATAAAAATTCTCACATGTTATAGACAACCAACAGTGTAATAAAACTTCTCATATGTTATAGACAACCAACATTGTAATAAAACTTTTCGCATGTTATAGACAACCAACAGTGTAATAAAACTTATCACATGTTATAGACAACCAACAGTGTAATAAAACTTCTCATATGTTATAGACAATCAACAGTGTATTAAAACTTCTCACATGTTATAGACAATCATTAGTGTAATAAAACTTCTCATATGTTTTAGACAACCATTAGTGTAATAAAACTTCTCACATGTTATAGACAATCAACAGTGTATTAAAACTTCTCACATGTTATTGACAACCAACATTGTAATAAAACTTCTCATATGTTATAGACAACCAACAGTGTAATAAACTTTTCACATGTTATAGACAACCATTAGTGTAATAAAACTTCTCACATGTTATAGACAATCAACAGTGTAATAAAACTTCTCACATGTTAAAGACAACCAACAGTGTAATAAAAACTTTTCACATGTTATAGACAACCAACATTTTAATAAAACTTCTCACATGTTATAGACAACCAACAGTGTAATAAACTTTTCACATGTTATAGACAACCAACAGTGTAATAAAACTTCTCACATGTTATAGACAACCAACAATGTAATAAAACTTTTCACATGTTATAGACAACCAACAGTGTAATAAAACTTTTCACATGTTATAGACAAACAAACCAAGTTGTAAGACTACATATTCAAAAACTTAAAGATAGTGAACTGCTTGTACAACTTAAACAAATTTGCAGTAACAGGGTTCAACTGTGTAAACTTTGATGCTTCATACTCATGTTATGTTATCATTGAAGAATGGATTTGAACAAATTTGACCCATTTTTTATATTCTCATAGACAATAGTTCATCTGAACTTCACATATATGGCAGTTTGATATGAATTTTATGAAACTTGTTATATAATCTGATAGAAGACAATTGTTTAAAAACCTATCAAACAATTTAGCCTTTAAATACTGAATAAATCATTTAATTTGTTTATAATTACGTTACAGCATGATCTTGGTCTGGGAGTGTCATTAAACGTGGCTAAAGAATACTTCACAGCAGAGGAAATGGTAAGTATTAATATTACACAGTATGATTTCATCAGTCAGAATAATCAATCACTTTGCATTTAGAATGGGAAATTGTTTACTCTTGAAAAAATGTGTAATTGTTTTTTGATCATTCAATCATAAAATGTATCATTTATTTTGAGGCAGTATCAGTTGATAGAAATTAACATGGGTCCATCAAGTGGATAGGGATATCTTACAAGATTTTGGCTGGTCAGCACAAGGATTGCCAAGTGCTGACTAGCAAATCTTTCACTATTATGTTTTCCCCATACTTGATGATATATTAATTATTTAGAAACATTTTCATAATGCCACCATCAATGGGCAATGACCCACCAAATAACTTGAATATTAAATATGGGAGAATATTAGATTATTAGGTCACCTGAGACGAAGTCTCAAGTGACCTATTCTAATCTCCTTTTGTCTGTCGTCGTGCGTTGTCTGTCGTCCGTCGTATGGCGATAAACAATTTACTTTTTCGACTTCTTCTCCAAAACTACTGAACCAAATTTGTTGAATTTTTGTAGAAACCTTTCATAGCCAAAGGTCAACCAAAATTGTGAATTATATGGTCCCAGCCCCCCAGGGGCCTGAGAGGTGGGGCCAAAAATTGTCAAATAGGCTAAAACTTCAAAAATCTTCTTCTGAAATTCCAGAAATGGTAGAATCAAATACTCTTCATAGATTGAAAGGTCTTCAGGTCCTTTACAAAAGTGTGAATTATATGACCCTGGGGTCTCACGTTCCCCCCTAGGGAGGGGGTCAAGTTTGCTATAGTTTATATAGGGAAAAGACATTTTTGAGCATTATTTGGTCATTTGTAATAGGAAACAAGTCAAATGTTGTCAGAATTATCAGTATGAGAAGGCCATTAAATCCTAATAATAATTTTTCCACGACTGACCCCCAGGGGCCTGAGGGGTGGGGCCAAAAGGGGTCAAATAGGCTAAAACTTCAAAAATCTTCTTCTGAAATTCCAGAAATGGCAGAATCAAATACTATTCATAGATTGAAAGGTCTTGAGGTCTTTTACAAAAGTGTGAATTGTATGACCCTGGGGTCTCACCTTCCCCCCTGGGGTCAATTTTACTATAAGTTATATAGGCAAAAGACATTTTTGAGCATTATTTGGTCTTTCGTAATAGGAAATGAGTCAAACTTTGTTAGAATTATAAGCCTGAGATTGTATTTTAACATCATATCCATATTGGTCCTGGCCGACCCCCAGGGGCCAGAGGGTGGGGCCAAAATTGGTCAAAATGGCTAAAATTTCAAAAGTCTCCTTCTGAATTTACAAATTTGATGGAACCAAATGCTCTTCATAGATTGGAAGGTCTTTTTAAGGCCCTTTACAAAAATTGTGAATTTCATGGCCCTGGCATCTCAGACTTTTCCCTGATTAGGGGTCAAATCTATTTTAATTGATATTGGAAAAACACATTTATGAGCATTATTTGCTTAATTTTCAATAGGTCAAACTTGGTTAGAAATATCACCCTGTGATAGCATTTTAGCATCATATCCATATTGGTACTGGCCAACCTCCAGGGGTAGATGGGCGGGGCCAAAAGGGGTCAAAATGACTAAAATAAGAAGAAAAAATCTTCTGAATTCACAGATTTGATGGAACCAGATACTCTTCATAGATTGAAAAGTCAGTTATAAAATCACTGACTGGTTTCAAGGGCCTGATGGGCCAATATATAGTTTTTTTGTGTCTTTGTTTTATTCTGTATCCGAACTCAGGTGACCGCTAAGGCCCATGGGCCTCTTGTTTTTTTTAAAAGTTGAAGTAGTATTACAATGGTGAATCAGTCACTGGTTATTTGTTACATTTCTTCAGAACCTAATGTAAGTCAAAACAATAAAACATGCATTCATATCTATTACAGAATATGCATAATTAATACCTTTGATATTTCAGGCAGCAAAAGCTACTTTTAAGAAGCGCAAGAAAAAAGATAAGAAAATCCGCAAGAAGACTGTGTTGAAAGCCGATGACCTTGAACCTCTAGAAGATGATGCTAATGATGTTGGTTCAAGGTAAGTATTGTTTTGATGAAGAAAATTATTTTTTAGTGGAACTGGTTATTGCAAAAATTTAGAAACAAAAATAAAATTGGTGGAAGGGTTTGATTGAAAAATTAGATATGAAATTCAGAGGACCTGGATTATATATATTGTAAAACTTGAGATACAAGAAATTAGATTTGGGTAGGGGATTTTAAAACTAGACAGGAAATTATGAGGAGTGCCATGGTAATACAACTATAACTTGATACGTAAAAGAAGTCATATACTTCATCAATCTTTAATTAACAATTTTCCATGTTGTGTTTCAGATCCCGCGGACGAGGTCGTCATGTAGATCCGGATGATGTTGAAGTGAAAACTGAGCCGTCATGGTATGATACCTCAGACTCTAGTGTTACGAGGGCTCCAGTTGTTATCGACTACGGACATCAACATATCATTCCAGGTCTTGATATCCCGGTTGTGAAACAAGAAACGACAGCATCCGCCCCAATTCCTCCAAGGCCACAGGACGAGGGTAATTCTGTTATTAAAAAATACAGTGCTATTACTAATCTGAATTTACTTAGTAAGAAATTGTAACAGGGATAATGTTTACCCTAGTATGAAATGAACATTTTGTAACATACGTTATATCTTTAGAATAAACAAAAATTGTAATTGTCATGTAACTGTGTTATTACCACTTTTCTCTCTTTATACTAGACGAGCTACAGGAGCCTGATGAGGACCTGTCTAGCATACCTTTTGTGGAGGATGAAGCTGAAAATGAACTACAGAGTGCATTATCAAAGGCTCGGCGAATCAAAATGACAAAGGACAAATCTAAAATACAGAAGGTTTGTATTAAACACAGGATTACCATATTGACTATCATAATTTATTACATGATTTGTTTACACCAATCTATATATGAAGAAATATAATATTTTCAACTATTACACCGACCGTTCAATAAAACCTTGTTATATTGCACGGTTCGAAGTTATATTGCACGCTTCTATGGAAACGTTATATTGCACAGTTCGAGATGTTATATTGCACGGCGTTAGGAACACCTCGCTGTTGTTGTCTAGTTTTGTAGAAAACTTCCGAGGAATTGCAAGTAACAGTGAGTAACGTTATTATGACGTCACAAAGGTTCATGCTCAATTTTGCGCTGGATTTATAGATCTCGAATCAAGCACGTCATGTAGACGTTTACTGTACCGAGTAAAGGACGGACACGATGAATGTATTAGATCAAAAGGCTGCAAGCAGGTCTAATAATGTGAAAACAGACAATAAGACATCCAAACCGGAGTTACAACGTGACGTACGTGGGCTATACGTCAATCTTCAATAGGATATTAAGGGTTTTTTTTTCGTACGGTACGGTGTTGGTGATTTTGTTAAGTGATTGTCGTATTCGTTTTATAAAAAAAATATTCAACTGAAAAACTGGTGATTATGTAATAAAACAAATATTCCATGGTTACTGTGCTCTAGTTCATAATATTTACCCCTCGGTGATGGTAATCAACAAATGTTATATTGCACTCGGCCTTTGGCCTCGTGCAATATAACATTTGTTGATTACCATCACCTCGGGTTAAATATTATGAACTAGAGCACAGTAACCCATGAAATATTTGTATAATGTCTTTTCTGTATATAACTGATACAATTAACTTTATTTATTTGATTTTAGCACCTTCAAGCAAAATTAAGTGGATACAGGTATAGGTTTTAAACTTGGATTTATTTTGTTGGACATCTTAATAAGTGTCAAGGGTCATTAAAGGATGTACAAGGTATAGAAGGTGGAGGAAAGCCGGAGCACCTGTAGAAAAACCACCTGATTATTGCCTCACATGTGTTTCGTAACTCACAACCCAGAGATGGAGGGCTAGTTATAATGTACCAAACCACCTTAACCAATCAACCACTTGGTTCGGAAGGAATGCTATGAAGATATATAATGTAGCAGAAAAGGAAATTTTCTTGGACTGATACTTTACGGAGTAAAATATTGTTGCCATGTTATTAAGTGATATGATATCTGATCCTCGGTCTGTTTAAGCTATAAGCTTCTTGACCACCTTGTTTTCTTCTTCATTGCAAAATGTGAAAAGTATGAGAATTGTGTTAATTTAGAATAATCCGATGACTTGATTAATAATATTATGATGGCTTCATTTAGTTTTATCTGATGTATCTGATACATGGACTCCCACATCCAATTTGTTGTTGTTAGGTAGCAGCCAAAATTGCTGAAGAACGCACCATAAAAACAGAACAGGAGATGGATGAAGACAAAGAGGAAAGCAACATCGTACTTAACTCTACCTCGGAGTTCTGTCGGACACTCGGTGATATCCCCACCTATGGTCAGTCTGGAAATCGTGACGAGGAGAAGGAAGAGCTGATGGTAGGTATTCATGTGTGTTATACTCCTGTTCTACTCTATAGTAGTTTGAGGCTATACAATAGGTTTGATTCTACAAAAGATACTCAAGCTACTAGCTAAGATATTAGAAAAATGCTCAAAACTATGAAATACAAAAGGCTCATTACTGATATTCTTTTTTTAAAGCCGCTAATGGCTGAGCCAAGCAACTTTATTAAGATAGGTGCTTGTTAGACCCATCTCTGGTTGATACATGCGCATCTGCTGACTTCCACTATGGACAGTTCGTCAGATAAACAAGCGATAATCATGGCACCACCTGTTCATAACTATTATTATAATCATTACTTGATATCTTTGCAGTTCTCAAATAGAAATGGGATTTTTGTGGGGCATTTTCCTGCATTATTAGCATGTTACCCGGTTGTATGTGGCTTCAGACAATGACCTACATTTGTAGGCCTAGTACAGTCTATGAAAATAAGGCACATGCTTAAGCGGGGAACCGTGCAGGGTATTCAACACACATGTTTCGTCGATAACATCAGATCTGTAGGATAGATTGTCCAAGTAATAGATAAGATATGAAATATAGAGTCTATCAATCACCTTCATGCTTGAAATGTTGTTACTTGATTTTACACAGGACTTTGAGCGAGAGTTAATGGAAGACCGGAGGAGACAAGAAGAGGAAGAAGCGACTGGCTGGAACAGAGTAGAGATCGATGAAACACCTGTTGATATTCAGGTGAGTGATGATTTAGGTTTGATGCTGATGAGATCTCACAGAGTATACTGTGAAAATAATCTTTGTCAGTATTTTTGATAATTTAATTAGATACAGTGTATTCCCATGTTTATGTCTAAGTATGTACTGGTAAGATACAATATCATATTTCTGAATGAAAACAAAAATCCCACTTTGTACAGCTACTACAAGGACACTTTTTCAAAGTGTCCCTGGATAAGTGTACCTGGATACTAAGGGGTATTTACTGTTAACTAACAAAAAGCAAAACAAAGCTATCCCATCCAAAATAAACATCCATACAACACCTGCAATATTGCATGAAAGGCTTTCTTGATACAAGAATCTGTGTCATAGCAAGATCCTCCTGTAATTTTGTATGTTTTATGTATTATGTTTTAGGGCGAGGAAAAGGCTGTTCTGGATGATGAACCAGTAGTAAACCAGGGAGTTGGAGCTGCCTTGGAGTTGGCCATGAAAAAAGGTATTTCTTCATTCTGTGCTCTAGGAAGATGTGTGTGGTTTAAACTTGAATCACTGTATCACATAACAGCTTTTCCTTACAAGAGTCTCTTGATTTCACCAAATTGTATTTCGTACACTTACAGCCCAACAGTTTGGGAATAAGAATGATCTCCTTTTCCCTCTCCAAGAGATTAAATGAGGTGAACAGAGTAGGACTTTTACCTTTTCGTTTTTTATTAAAGCAACTTTCAACTCAACCTCAGCTAGGCTTTGAGTTCTGTTCATTGGCTCAAGGAAAGCTACGGTGACCGAGTGGTGAAGATGTCATATTACCACAAGCCTTCCAACATTGGGTTACGAGTTTGGCTCCAATGTGGGGCAGATGCCAGGTACTGACTGTTTGTCAGTGGTATTTCTCTGGGTACTCGAGATTTCCTCAATCTTCAAAAACTGGCATGTCCTTAAATGACCCTCATCGTTAGTAGGTTGTTTAACTAAGCAAATAAAACCATTGGCTCAGAATAGATAGCTGAAAAACAAACATGGTAGACTGATAAAGTAGGATAATTGTAATATGATTGTTATAGGTTACCTACAGAAGGAAGTGGTCAAACAGAACACATCGTCCAAACGGGAGGAGCTTGAGGCACAAAACTACTCCATAGAGGACAAACGATACGAGTAAGTGCTGTGAACCAAATAATCAAATACAAGTAGTTTTAACTAAGAGGCAATTAGAAATCAGGAAAATAACTCGGCCAAAAGAAATTGGCTTGTACATACACAGTAGATCTAGATTGCAAAATTAGATCATGAAGAAGTAGTTTGGCATGAAAATGCAGAATTGAGTCACTGCAAAAACGCTTGTTTACAGTAACTCCCAGATACAAATGTACTGTATTACAATGTGATTAATATTTATGTCATTTGCATGATCCAAAAACTTTTAATTTCTCTGTATGTAATTTTACATCTGTGTCAGAAATAGAATATTACCGGTAAAAAAATTGATCAAATTTCTTGGATTTATGTTTGCCTATCAACTAATTCAACCATATTGTAAATGCTGTTTTCTGTGGATTTGGTCCAGGTAAATATTTGATATGTAATCTTTCTCGACTTACAGTGACATTGATGACAAGTACAGGAAGCGAGGTGATCGGTACGGAGGTGGTGGCATGTTGACTGACTTTAAAGAAAAAGACTTATACAAACCTGATGTCAAGTTAGAATATGTTGATAATGATGGACGTAAATTGAATGCAAAGGAGGCATTCCGACAGTTGTCTCACAGATTCCACGGCAAGGGTTCAGGCAAGAAAAAGCAGGAGAAGAGACAGAAAAAACTGGAAGAGGAACAGGTCAGTGGATGTAGTACCATATAGTTATTATAAATTTGTTTTAAGTTTATCTAATTTTGCTTCATTTAATTTTTTCTGAGGCATACTTACATGTAGCCATTTTGAAAGTGAGGAGTACTTTCTAATTATTTTTCACTGCTAACATACCATTCTATACGTATAGTTGATAATTATGCTTCCAAGTTTCAATAAAAGAATAAATACAGGGGGTCACTGGATAGTTAGCAGTGTGTAGATGTTTAATACTATAGGATTATACTATACTGTATATGTACCATTCAATTTATACATTGAAACCTGACTTTAATGACCTAAGATATCCACCAGATCAGTGGCAAACTTCACTGTTGCTGCTCCATGGTCTCTTAGCCACTGACTCTGTCCAATTAAGTGCTGGTAAAATGTCAGAGCATGAGTGGGTAGATGGTTAAGAAACTCTGAATGTCTACTTTCATTTCTGCACAGTTGATGAAGACAATGAGTTCCACAGACACACCACTTGGCACACTTAATCTACTCAAGGAGAAACAGAAATCGGAGAAATCATCCTATGTCGTCCTCACTGGAAACAAGGGATTCACATCGTATGTATACAAACTTGTTGGCTTTTCCGAATTTTTAAGTTGATGCAAATACAGGGGTTTTGAAATACCAAAATGATGAAGGTAAAGTAAAATTTACAGCTGATTTCCAGTGATTGTGATTTCACTTTACCCAAATCATTTCACTACCTCAAAATTGACAAATACAGAAGTAAAAGAAATGAAAAATAAGTACCAGTGCCAAATAAATGTATGAAAAATGGGCAAATGACTGATATTTATTAATATAGTGAATTCATCTTAAAGGTAGGTTTCGCCCAACCAAATATATATTTATTTTGTAAAATCCGATAAATGGAAGAAAAGGTGATAAAACATATTAAAAGTACCTCAATTTGATTTCTTAATGCGTATAAGATTGAACAAATGTGTCTTGAATACAAAATTGAAGGAAATCCTTGATTTATTACGATCGTCAGTCTGACAGAATTGTATGCAAATGAAGCTGCGATGGATTTTGTTGTCAAAGTTTCACGCATGCGCATTGTTACGCACTTAAAGTAAACAAAATGGCTGAATAAAAGTGTGTGAGAAAAAAACGTGTATCAGAATCGGAATCAAAGACTAGGAAATTAAAATGGAATCGGTAGCATCCTAGGATATATCTAGGGAATGAAACTCAGAGATAGCATGTAGCAATAGAAGAAACAGAAGCCACATCTCAATCGGAACTTGCCCGAATTCTGTTGGGTCGTGTTGCACGTGGTGAGCTAAATTTCAACACATATGCCAGCGCACATACAGAGGTAGACTAACTTCATATATGTTTGGTATGCTAAGCTAGCGAGCGCATGTCAGTAACTTGAAGTGTTATAGATTATATGACATGTAGGGTATAAACAATCCATCGTACTTCGATTTGTTGTTGTTGTTTTTTAACTAAACATGTCGTGGCAAGACTGTCACTTCTATCTGACATTTTGTTGCACACTTCCGTTTGTTAATGCGGCTTCGTTTTTGAAAAAAATATGTAATGTTCTATGTAAAGTTTGACTTCGCTCTAATTTTAGAGGAGTATTTTCCTGGTCAAGCTAGGCAACTGACCACCCATATTGTTCGCTGTATGCATCGAAAATGATCTGAAGATTATATCTTTAAACAGGATAATTTCAATTTTGTAAACTTTATATTTCATAGGGAGAAACCTACCTGTAGTATTGGTCTAGACTGAAGAAAGTTGATTATTAGCTTTATTTTTTTTTAATTTGTTTTGTATTTACAATTTTTTTTTCCTATTTACTTGTATTATGATGTTCCTTTGGTTTGTGTAAACTTACTTGATAATTTGATTTCATTTCCACAGGACCTCTATAGTTAAAACCTAGGAACATAGATATTCTACCATCTAGGACTTATCTCTACAAAGATTTGGAGGAGTGTACTGACTACAGTGTCTTGATCCTTCATGTGTTACCAGCTGCTCCATAGGGTTTCATTGAGCCAAGGAATGCTTTGTTTTACCATAACACTATAAATGGATCAAGTCTTTGATATGTGCTGGCTAATGTGTTTTTGGTTAACGTGCTATGTATACATATACCATAGCTGAAACAGGAATGACCATGGCTACACTAAAGTACTACTGAAACCTAGCACTGTTGGCACAAAAAAAATATTTTGTGGAAAGGTGTGAACTACATATGTGCATAAGCTGGTTTAATAGAAAAGCTAAATTGTGACTTTTCATTATTGCAAGAACTGGTTAAATTGAGATTTAACAGAACTGATTGACGAGTCTACATAAGAACCAGTTAAATTTAACATTTTACTTGAATTGTAGCTACTTGTAAAAATGATAAAATTGTGATCTACATGACATTAGTCATTTACAAAAGAATTGTAAAGAAGATGTTAAAATGTTAGAATCATTGAGAAATTATGATATTGTCCTTCAAGGTCTGTGTTGATATAAACCCTTCAGTATTTACATGGTAAATAGTAGGGTTTGTTATCAACATACCTTAAGATATCAACTAACTCAATTATTATTTCTAGATCTGAAATTCTAACTTGATATCTTGAAGATGCAACTTAAAAGATAATATTGGATTTAATACATATAACAGTAATTTCAAGTAAAGTATTGAGTTATTGCTCCAAGTGAATTCTTGCAGCATAGTAATGAAAACACAGGACATACGTTATATCTTTATTAAAAAATATTATCGTAATGTTAGCTTTACAATCAAATTAAGGTCTACACCAGATTTACCGAATGATCAAGTGACATTTCTCCTTCAATCAGAGCTTGAAATTACTACCAGTCATATTGTACCTACATGTATGTCATAGTGATCACATTATGTCTCATGTTATTTTTTCCATGTTGAATTGTTCATATTACATGAAACTTTGTCACTCAATAAATGTAATTTTAATGTCACATGTCAATTTGTGTTATTTGTCTTATTATTTGACATGAAGTAAAACATCAGCTTATTATCATGCACAAATGCAAACTAAATACTATCCATGAATCTGTTGAGATTATATACCTCTACTATTGGTGTAGAGTAACATGTTATAGGGTGATTTTAAACAGGTATTCCACACGACCATGGAGTGAGATTATGGAATGTTACCATGTTACTGATCAAATTCTTCTTGAGGCTGTAAGCCTTAAACTACATATAATTTTTACTGAATTTTTGATACAACGCATAGCGCTTGTATTATAGCTATCTGGTATACTATATGTGTAGGACTTGCCCTACAATGACATCTAGAAGTGACCTCTTGAACTATTTCATTCATAAACTTTCATTCATAAATTCCCTATTCTTCGAATAATGTTCCTTTGGACCAATCAGAAGGTAGCCTTTCAATTACTGCATTACCTGTAAAGCAGTCATAGGAAGACTGCTTTCTGATTGGTAAAATATACAGCTCCATCTAGGTCAGTACTCCCAGACTGTTGTCTGTGTATACACACTCTATACACACTGGTGACTCCTAAATCTAACTTACAAATTCAAATTGGATTTACAATATAAGGCTTATAGACCTAAGAGTTATAAAGTAAACTAATCAGAGATTCTTTCTATGTTCATTGAAATAATGTTTTTTTAAATGATTGTTGAAAACAGATCTGAGGTAAAGGCAATATAACTTGTGAGGCTGCCCTCATGTGTGCATGGTTTTGCCTAAATAAGTGTATGTGCAACACAAGAATCAAGAGTGTAGGACAAAAACTCATTTTTAATGAATATAAGACTTTCCTTTTCTTTATTTTAAAATCTTTTATTTTATGTAGGAATTTTAATTAAGAAGATCGACAAACAAAACATGTATTTTCTGTGATTAGTTGAATATTCTTGTAATGAGTGGTATAAAGTCGGGTTTTTATCACATAATCCGCCTGATATCCAGTGATTTCGCCCGTGTAATATTTTTGCGTATGTCACTAGTGTAATATGACCTGGAGCAATTTTCATTGGCTGGAAATTCATTGTGAGGTCAGATAGAAACAATAAAATGATGTCAGGAAAAATGACGTGACGTCAGGATTACTATGACGGCGGGACAAAATGGCGGCCTCTGCTAGATTTTCTGAATACATTTTGACGTGGAATTCTTTGTTGTGTAGGAATTTGTAGTTATGTGATAAAAGGTATTTTGAATTTGTGTTCATTTCATATGAGATTTTATGAAACCTCGTCTCAAAGTTTTTAGTTTTGCTTTCCAAGGATCGCAAAATTAATAACTTCTTAGACTCGTTTCATAAAATCTCATATGAAATGGATCCTCATTTAAGATACTATATATATATTTTGTTTTTAGAAATTCATTTGATTTCATTTTATTTTTCTGTTTCTGCTGCATTGTATTTGCAGTAATTCGAGTACTTCGATTTTTTGAGTTTAACATCCTATTATCAGCCAGACCATGTAAGGACGTGCCAGGTTTGTTGGTGGAGGAAAGACGGAGTACCCGGTGAAAAACCACAGACCAGCAGTCAGTACCTGGCAACTGCCCCACATGGGAATTGAACTCGCATCCCAGAGGTGGAGGGCTTGTGGTATTTTGTTGAGACATCTTAACCACGCTGCCTGGCAGCCCCCTTTTTTACTGAAGCATCTACATGTACATGTAATTAACTTCAATGATTATTCAGCATGGCCCTGAAACAGAACAACGAAAGTAACAATTAATAAGATAATATTCCTTTGATCCTTTTCAACCCATGTGGCACCAAAAAAGAAAAAAAAAAGGAATTCTATTTGTTCTTTATCAGACTGTCACACCAATTACATACTGGGATAAAGGGTCACAAGTGTTGATCTATTTCTAAGGTTATAGAAGTTCAATATAATAAAAATCAAACTATATCTGGGGTCACAATACCTGGCCTGTGGTACACTGATATAAAAGGCTGTCCAGTTTGTTAAATAAAAATATTTTAAAAATGGAAATATTTCATTCATATGGAGCAGGCTCGATCTTCCTTATCTGCTTGAAAATTTGCACTGTATGAAATTAATGGGTCTGTGTGACTAATGAATAGATTTCAGCCTACTTTTGTGTATTGAAAAGGCAATATTCAACAGTTTTCTTCAAGCAATATATTGTCATATAATATTAGACCTTGCTATAAGATTATATGTAAAAGTGATAAACTGCACCAAAACCAAAAACTTTGTGGGTCTCATTTATGTACAAGCTTACCAAAATGGTGTCTGCGAAAAATCGTGTTTTATGTGTCAAATGATCTGTACACAGAAAACAGAAAAAAAATATTATTAAGATTGAATTAGCAGCATAACAGTGAGTTTTCGTCAAAATCAGCATGAATTCAGTATGATTGACCTTATTGAAAAAGTTGAAATGGCAAGATTATATAATAAAAGTAGCCTTAGTTTTGCAAACTCAATTTTGTCACACAACTGTATATATCCATAAAAAAGTCGAAATACAATGTAAGTAAAAATTAACTGTTATCTTAGTATCGGGCCTAGGGAAAGGAACGATGTACAAGATTTCACTCCACAAAGTTATGCATTCGGAACTCTTCTATATCATGACTGTTCGCAATGAAAACTGCAAAGGTATTCCGAATATAAATTGCAAAATGGCAACAAGGTGCTTTGGACGATTATATCGTCACTTAACGAAAATTCCTCGTCCTGCACGAAATTTAAGATGTATACATTCCGCTGCTGTTTTGAGAACTTCAGTAAGTATATATCTGTACATTGTGTGTAATGTCAATATTCTTAGATGCTCAGCAGAATGACGTGTAGGCCTACTGTACAGTAACCTTTTCTACCTTTTGGAAAATCAATCCATGTTGACCTTAGTAAAACGAACAGAAAAATCTTCAACCAGAGCTACGTCATCGCAGCTTTGATGACAAGTGCCAAGGGGACACCATCAGACAAATACATGGGGGTCACCATCAGACAAGTACCTAGGGGCTCAACATCACACAAGTACCTGGATGTCACCATCAGACAAATACCTGGGGGTCACCATCCGACAAGTACATGGGGGTCACCATCAAACAAGTACCAGGGTCACCATCAGCTGAGTACCTGGGAGTCAACATCACACAAGTACCTGGGGGTCAACATCACAAGTACCTGGGGTCACCATCAGCTGAGTACCTGGGGGTCACCATCAGCGAGTACCTTGGATCACCATCAGCTGAGTACCTGGTGTCACCATCAGCTGAGTACCTGGGGTCCCCACCAGACAAGTACCTGGGGGTTA
>SAYR01012609.1:4615295-4665495 GCA_004382745.1 Argopecten irradians irradians
TCGGGTCGTTACCATCAGACAAGTATGCTGGTGGTTCATCATCAGGACCAAAGTACCTGGCTGCCACCTCATCCATCAGCCTGGGAAATCTGTACCTGCGACCGTCACCCATCAGCAATAGCGCTCCAAATCAAACAGTTAGAAAGGTCATTTGCAACGAGCTAGACACTTTTGGAAAAAACGTCGTGTCTACCTCTTAACTTCCGAAAAGGCATTTACACGAATCTGAGGTTAACATTTTCAAAGTTTGGATTGTGACAAATTAAAATGTTTAAATCATATTTAAATCGTCATCAAAGTCAATCAATACCTACCTCTTGTTCATAATTCAACAAGTAATTTTGACAAAATCATCCTTAACAATTCATCTATAATCAATATATACTCCTAACGTAAACTTTCATGACTCCGCAGACAAAACTTCACGATGAATAGAAGCGATCCGGCCGTTAAAATAGCAAAAAAAGAATTGGCAAAGTCCTTAAAACGCTTGATCTGCCTTTACTTTTATTTTGCATTCTGCCCGCTTGAATTCATGCTCCCCTGTTTTTTGTAGTAACCAGCCGCCATATTTAAAACTGGTCAAAATGTTAGGGAAGGATTCATCATATCTAATCGCTAATAATACTTATTTTATGAGGCACTCAACTTATGGTTTTTCTAGATAAATGGAATAAATTAATACCTAAAGTGTAAGTACACATCCATGTTATCACTGTTAGAGCTATTAGATATTGATATAATATGCTTTTTCTTTCCGCTTTCATCTGACGTCGGAAGCTGCATCAAAAGAAATAGGCCTTCGGAAATGAGAGTCGACAGTACAGAAATACAAATAAGTCCGATAAAAAAAGGCTTGACCACCTCGACTCTCATGTTAATGGGAGTACATCAGACAAGTACTTAGGGGTCACGATCAGTCAAAACCTGGGGTCACCATCAGACAAGTACCTGGGGGTCAACATCACACACGTATACCTGGGGGTCAACATCACACAAGTCCAGGGGTCACCAATCAGACAGGTATACCGTTGGGGTCAACATCACACACAGTACCTTGGAGGTTACAAACATTCACACAAGTACCTGGGGGTCACCATCAGACAAGTACCATGGGGTCACCATCAGACCAAGTGACCTGTTCAAGCAAACAGTCGATGGGTGATGCAATATCAACACATTGTTAGTACCCTGGCGGTGTCACCATTCAGAACATGTGGAGTGAGAGAGTCTTGTGGTGTCACTCCATACATACAAAGATACCTTGAAGTCAGAGACTTCAGACAAACGTACACTAGACCCCCGGGAGTGTCAACATTCACACATGAGTACCTGGTCACCATCAGACAGATACCTTGGTTTGTCACCAAGTTCAGACAAAATTACCTTGGAAGGTCAAACATCATCCCAAGCACCTGAGGATTCTCTTATAAACAACAAATATCTAGCGGCCACAGTACCTGGAGTCACCATCATGGCTGTTGTACCTGGAGTCGACCATCAGCGCGATTACCTGGAATATACATCTCATTACCCCAGGCTGCCTAGTACCTCCCAGGGAGTCAAGCCAAAGTCACACAATATAAACCGATGGATAAAGAAAAACCGAGATCGATCATCCATCATGGTCGACGAGTCACCGAGGGTCACCATTCAGACAAGTACCTGGGGATTTCACCATACAAGTGCTTACCACTTCAGTATCTACTTAAGGTGAATTATTAAAACCGTGGCACCAGATCTACCAGACAAAGTTATTGGACCGGATTCACCATGTAGACAATAGGTAGGTCAACCTGACTTGATTTTCCAGAATAAAGTTTAGAAGGCTCGAGTAGGGATTCCGACGAGAGACATCTATCAGACGTCCGAATATAAAAGAGTCTAGAGGAGGAATCTCAATAGGGATTAGGGGGTCACCATCAAACAAGTACCAGGGTCACCATCAGCTGAGTACCTGGGAGTCAACATCACACAAGTACCTGGGGGTCAACATCACAAGTACCTGGGGTCACCATCAGCTGAGTACCTGGGGGTCACCATCAGCGAGTACCTTGTATCACCATCAGCTGAGTACCTGGTGTCACCATCAGCTGAGTACCTGGGGTCCCCACCAGACAAGTACCTGGGGGTTACCATCAGACAAGTATCTGGGGTTCACATCAGACAAATACCTGGGAGTCACCATCAGCTGAGTACCTGGAGGTTACCATCAGACAATACTCCAACAATGTTTGAGGTATTGCACGACTAGACACTTTTGGAACAAAACGTCGTGTCTAACCTCTAACTTCCGATAGGCCATTTACACGAAGCTGAGGGTAACATTTTCAAAGTTTGGATTGTGACAATATAAAATGTTTAAATCATATTTAAATCGTCATCAACGTCAAATACCTACCTCTTGTTCATAATTCAACAAGTATTTTGACAAAATCAGCCTTAAAATTCATCTATAACAAATATTTACATCTCCTAACGTAAACTTTCATGACCCAGACAAAACTTCACGATGAAAGCGATCCGGCCGTTAAATAGCAAAAAAAGAATTGCAAAGTCCTTAAAACGCTTGATCTGCCTTTACTTTTATTTGCATTCTGCCCGCTTGAATTCATGTCCCGTTTTTTGTAGTAACCAGCCGCCATATTTAAAACTGGTCAAAATGTTAGGGAAAGGATTCATCATATCTAATCCGCTAAAATACTATTTTATGAGGCCTCAACTTATGGTTTTCCTAGATAAATGGAATAATTAATACCTAAAGTGTAAGTACACATCCATGTTATCACTGTTAGAGCTATAGATATTGATATAATTGCATTTTTCTTTCCGCTTTCATCTGACGTCGGAAGCTGCATCAAAGAAATAGGCCTTCGGAAATGAGAGTCGACAGTCAGCAAAATAACGTCCGATAAAAAAAGGCTGACCACTCGACTCTCATGTTATGGGAGTACATCAGACAAGTACTTAGGGGTCACGATCAGTCAAGAACCTGGGGGTCACCATCAGACAAGTACCTGGGGGTCAACATCACACACGTACCTGGGGGTCAACATCACACAAGTACCAGGGGGTCACCATCAGACAGGTACCTTGGGGTCAACATCACACAAGTACCTGGGGGTCAACATCACACAAGTACCTGGGGGTCACCATCAGATAAGTACCTGGGGGTCACCATCAGACATGTATCTGGAGGTCATCATCAGACAAGTACCTGGGGGTCACCATCAGACAAGTACCTGGGGGGGGTCACTATCCGACATTTATCTGGGGGTCACCATCAGCCAAGTAAATTAAATCCCAATGAAGGCAAGGCTTGCCCGAAAAAGCAATAATTTTGTTTACAGTAATTGATTTAAGTTTGCTGTCATGATTCAATCTATTAACCTGTTATAGATGAGTGAAATACATGTGGTCCTTTGATATATATGTAATTATAATTATTATTACGGTATTATTAATTTTCATTTTTAAGGAAATTGATGGGCCTAACTTTCCTGGATCTAGGTCAAGATTTGTACACAAGTGTGAGTTCCTTGTCCCAGAAAATGATGAGGGCATCCCTGTCTATAGAGTCATGAGAAATGGAGAAATCATGTCAGAATCAGAGGATCCAAAAGTAAGTAGCTACACAAGTATGATATGTTGGATTGTTTCCCTTTATGTTGATTGGTCTGTACCACATTTACAAGTACATAGCACTATATAGGAAAGATACCCAGTATTACTGAGTGTGGTCCTACTTACTGAAATGACTCGATACTGTAAACTTTATAACTTTTTTTCCACATGCGATTAAATTTTGCATATTGTACAGTCTTATGGAATTCACATAAATAAGTTGACATGAAAATGTTTCAAATACAAGCACAATATAATGTAGCTTTTAAACTATATTTCATCAAACTAAAATGTCATTGAAAAATCGTTTGGCATGAAAACACGAAAATAAGTCGCCGCTAAGATAAGTTTGTTTACAGTAGGAGAAATTTAATTCTGGGATTTATTGGATTGTGTTGAATTATCAAAACCATAATAATATTAAATTGTAAAGTAATGATGAAAGATCACATCCATATCTAATTGGTAAGTCTGAAAGCCTTAATCTTTACCAATATATAGGTCAATGATAATTTATTTCGGGTTAGAGGGCTATGTATTATGTAACATCACATGATATTTATACTATATGACATGCTATGTTATCCAGCTGGATAAAGACACAGTGGTGAAGATGTACAAAGATATGACATTGTTGAACACTATGGACCACATTTTGTATGAATCTCAAAGACAGGGAAGAATCTCATTTTATATGACCAATTATGGAGAAGAAGGAACTCACATGGGGTCAGCGGCTGCCCTCGACCCCAAAGATATGGTGTTTGGCCAGTATAGAGAGGCTGGTAGGTCATGCATGTCATTTTATTTGGCTTTTGCACCAAAGCGTAGTATGTAGGCATATCTAACAAATTTGCCACGAAAGTATGATTTATTGTAGTGTACGAATGATAATTTTTTCAAGCTTATAAATTGTACTGCAAAGACTGACTTTGTCACCAAACTCACCATTTAATCTCATCATTTGATCAGCTTTTATTGTAGATATGTTTACCAATCATTCTGTTTATAATAAAACCCACATGTTTATTTACCTGTAGTAATTTAGATATTTTAGTGACAGTCAACAAAATAACTGTATTCTTCAAATTATTAAAGAATTCTTAGAATTGTTTTACCATAGTTTTTTATCAATGTCCAACTGTATTTGAGTTATGTATACATGTAGGATTTTTTTTATCAAGGTCTGACTGTATTTGATTTATATTAATTTTTTATCAAGGTCTGACTGTATTTGATTTATATTAGTTTTTTTATCAAGGTCTGACTGTATTTGATTTATATTAGTTTTCTTTTATCAAGGTCTGACTGTATTTGTTTGTTGATCTCTCTGGTACCTTTATTACTAGGTGTGTTGATGTGGCGAGGATTCACTTTGGACCAATTCATGGATCAGTGCTATGGTAACATGTATGATATGGGCAAAGGTCGTCAGATGCCAGTGCATTATGGGTCTAAGGATCTTAGTTTTGTAACAATATCGTCTCCATTGGCAACACAGATGCCACAAGGTGAGCCTCTTTCTTTTCAGTTTGAAATGGGATTAACTTTTCTTGATTTTATCATATATATGTACATGTATACAATTGTTGCAATTGTTGCAGTGCTTAGTAGGAACTTAGCTTCTACAAAATCAGAAAATGTCTTTAAGAAATGTTTACTTTAAATGCTCTGACCTAATAAACTTTGAAGTTCTGTACCCATGGCTTTGATAAAACAAAATTATATGGCATATATCAGAAACATGATTAGTTTGTTAATCATGTGCTATTGTGATTTCTACCACAATAGGCGGTGTCATTCAACTCTCAGGGTATCAAATAAATGATGCAGCTGTTGATTAACAATTTGTTTATACCACACATGGTATAAACTCTGTTGGCATTCTGATTGGCTGATACGGCTTACTTTGACTACATTACTTATTTCTCAGTGCCATGTCATCATTTGTCAACGTCATGATTAATCGAGTGACGTCATGCTATGTTGTAATCGCTGCTTGACGTTAAAACTGCTGTTTTAAAGGGTACCGTATGTAACGTGGTTGTTGTGTCAAAAACGTGACGTTTTTATGTGTAGTATAATAATCTGTGTAATTTATTTTGACGAAAAAGGATCTTACTGTTGAGTTTGGTAGATTAAACATGTCTGTATCAGACTTGAACTTGATAACAATGGCTTGATGATTATTTGGCGGGAAGTAAACGTCATGGCAGAGCCGCGCGCATGCTTTTATTAGCTCACCTGGTCCAAAGGACCGAGGTGAGCTTATGGGATACCGCAGCGTCCGGCGTCCGGCATCCGTCCACAATCGACTTCTTCTCCATAACCGCTGGTCGGATTTCAACAAAATTTGACTGGTAGCATCCTTATGGGCTACTAACTGAAAATTGTACAAATGATGGGGCTGACCCCCCGGGGGCCTGAGGGGCAGGGCCAAAAGGGGTCAATTTGGCTATTTCCATATAAACGACTTCTTCTCTGAAACCAAGCATGGGATACAACCCATAATGCAATGGTAGCATCCTTATAGGGTGGGGATTCAAAATTGTACAAATGATGGGGCTGACCCCCGGGGGGCCTGAGGGGCGGGGTCAAAAGGTGCCAATTTGGCTATTTCCATATAAACGACTTCTTCTCTGCAACTAAGCATGGTATAGCACCCATAATGCAATGGTAGCATCCTTGTAGGCTGGGGATTCCAAATTGAGCAAATGATAGGGCTGACCCCCGGGGGCCTGAGGGGCGGGGCCAAAAATTTCCATATAAATGACTTTTTCTCCGCAACTTAACATGGGATTGTGCTCATAATGCAATGGTTACATCCTTATAGGGTTGGGATTTGAAATTGTACAAATGATAGGGCTGACCCTCGGGGCCTTAAACGGTAATAGATGCGAGGTCAAAAAGGTCAATTAGGCTACTATTTTCATATAAATTACTTTGTCTCTGAACCTATGTATTTGATATCATATTTGTATGGTATCAATAGCATCATTGTATGGATGTGATTCAAAATTCAACTTTGGGAGTCAATTTCGCTTATTTTTCTTATTGTCAGAGTCTTGTGATAATTACTAACAAAAAACCAGGTGAGCGATACAGGCCCTCTGGGCCTCTTGTATAGTCTGAGAGTGATTGTTGTATTGTTCGAATAACTTTGAAAAATTTAATTTAATAATATGTTAAATGAGAAATTAATTCCATGTCCAACAACCACTCTTTGTGTAACCTCTATATGTACATGTATTCATAGATGAGTTTAATTTAATTTATTTATGCTTTTAAAGTTTTACTACTTTTTACTCTTTACTACAATCTTAAATAAATGTGACATTTCTTCTTACTAAATGTAAGATTGTAAAAATGTAAATTAATCATCATATTAATATCATAAAAGCATGTTATTTATCTTTCTAGCTGCTGGAGCAGCCTACGCCTTTAAGCGTGCTAAGAATGGACTGTGTGTGATCTGTTACTTCGGTGAGGGTGCTGCGTCAGAGGGAGATGCCCATGCTGCTCTCAACTTCGCTGCAACACTAGACTGCCCTGTCATTTTCTTCTGGTATATGTTTTGCTTCTATTTTTTGTATATAAATCGTTTGGTGATTTAAAGTTTTTAGCCCACCATCTGATATTCAAATCGCCCTGCGTCTGTGGTCCGTCGTCCGCCGTCCGCCGTCCGTCCGTAAACAATGCTTGTTATCACTATTTCTTAAAAACTGCTGCAGGGATTTTGTTCAAACTTCACATGGAGGGTCCCCTTGGTCCATATTTGTGCCATACATATTTTGAGGCTGATCGGAAAAACAAGATGGCCGACAGGCAGCCATCTTTGATTTTGGCAGTTGAAGTTTGTTATCGAAACTTTCCTTTGAAACTAGCCTGAAAGGGATCGAGGACGAACGAAAAGAATTTTTTTGTGAATATTTTTATTTTGTTTTCCAAACTAAAAATACAAAAAATCACCGTTTTTTTACCACCGATCATTTCCTAAACTGACCGAACATGGAGAGAGAATATGAGCCCTTGTGGTCCTAGTTGTCCCATACAGATTTGAGGCTGACTCTCGAGAATATAAAATAAGATGCCGCTAAAGGCAGCCATCTTTGTGACTCTCTTTTGGCTGTGCTTGAGAATGATAATCGAGTTTTATCAAATATCATGCACACAACTAAATAAGATAAGAAGGAATAGCACTCTCTTGTGTTCAAAGTGTGTCATCATGATCGGCAGTCGTTTACCCAATGATGATGTCCTATGTTGTGCCTCAATACAGAAGTATAATATTGAGGTCACGAAAACTAGATCATGAAAAACCAGAATGAGGCGCACCACGGATCAAGCCCCACTCACTCTTTGATCCATTAGGCAGTTGAAAACTCGTTCATCTATGATTTCTGAGACTACTGAAGGATTTTATTCAAACTTCACATGGAGGGCATGATACCTATGGTACCCAAAGTTGTGCCATACAGATTTTGAGGCTGATAGGAAAAAACAAGATGGCGCCAGGCAGCCATCTTTGATTTTGGCAGTTGAAGTTTGTTATCGATATTTCTTGAGAACTACTAGAAGGGAATTTTGTTCAAACTTCAACGATGGATGTTACCTTGGTCAATAATTTGTTGCCATACAGATTTTGAGTGCTGCATATAGGAAAAACACAGATGGACCGCCAATAGGCGGCCATCTTGTGATTTTTCGATAGTTTAAGGTTTGATATCCTGATTCTCCATAAAGTGCTGACAGGGATCCTTTCTCGCAAATTTTTTCTTGAGTATGAGGTTTCAACTTGTAGGCCCTTATGTTTTTGATAATGCATTTTTGGGGACCAAAAGTAATATGTGAACAAGTATGTGCTGCCATGTGCGCCATCTTTGTGGATATATAGCATATGGTTAAAAGTTGGTGTATGTGCATATTTCTGCAGATAGTAGCTGAAGGGATTCATATAACAAAATCAAAAAATAACATAATGTAGGTAATATGCCCCTATATAGGGAGATACAAGACCCTAGAGTGTTGCATCATATTGCAAATTAAGTGGACCGATGTCGCCCTTTCACTTTTGCACGGTTCACAACAAAATGACTGTCCATGCTAAATCTAAGGCGAGCAATCTTGGATTATTATGTAATTCAAGATGTTGCGTATTCGCTATTTCTCAGAAGTATTTAAATGGATCTTTCCTCAAATTCACGATGTTAGGATTATCCCCTAGGCCCTAGATTAGATGCATATTGATGCTTGTGGGACCTTATTTTTGTGAATCAACAAGATGGCCTTACGCAAGAGTCATACTTGGATGTTTGAAGTTGATAAGTTATCATTACGCCGCTATGTTCTACATAACAAAGGTACTGGAACGATCTGTCTCAAAATTTTATATGTAGTATGTTTTGGAAAAAGTTTTAAAAAGGTAGAGACACAACGATCGCATCTTTCCTTGCTACAGAATAATAGATCACATTCTTTGAGTGGGGGCCAAGATCCCTCTGGGAATCTCCTTGTTTATATTATTTATTATTGAAAACTGGCATAAACATCTATACAATTTTCTATTTCAAAGCACAATGTACCTATGGTGAATAATTATTTCTAAAATGAGTCTTCAAAGAAATAAGTGAAGAACAAAATTTTAAATTCTGATTCAATGCAGACATACATGACAAAAACGAGTTACTATTTTCAAGTAATTACCAAGCTACTACCACGGTATTTATGGAAAGCAAAACAGACATTTTCATCACCGATCCAGATCATAAGTACTTAATACAACAATTTATTTGTACAAGCCGGAACAATGGTATACGCCATCTCTACTCCTGTGGAGGATCAAGTACCGGCTGGGATGGTAATAAATCTAACTGTGATGTCAACTGTGGTGATGTGAATTTTGAGGAGCTTGAATTTTTATAATATATGTGGTAAAATATCTTTGTGTTGTTTCCTATAGGATGTTAATTCTTTTAAATAATTGAAATCATCATCTTTAAATATGGTGTAACTTTGAAAAACTGCCTAATATCATATCAAGCCACCAGAAAATGAAATGTTGACTGAGTTTTATATCCGCCGCCCAACGAGTTGGCTGGCGGGACCTATACAAATGCCTTGTTCCTGTCTGTCCGTCCGTCGTCTGACTCCGACTCCGTCACACGGCTCTCTGTTCCGTCTCGTTAACAGAATGAGTGTTGGTGCCGGGAGTCATTTAAACTCTAAAACCAGTATATGATATTTCCACGAAACCTTCATGCACACAATTCGGTATATATGCGGTCTAAGTTAGCTGCCCATTTTTGCTATTTTGGTTTTCACTTTTTGCACTTTTTCGTAACCATGGAAACATTGCTGAAAATATCATTATTTTTGTACCAGGTTCGTTTTCCGGAGCATAACTTCTAAAACCAGAAGAGATATTTCCACGAAAACTATCATAAGCACACATTAGTCTTCACTCGCGATTAAGTGAGTCGACTATTTGCTGTTTAGTATGTATTCACTTTTTGTACTTTTTCATGTAACACATTGGAAAACATTGGTATGAATAACTATATTGGCAGATTTTTTTGTATTGTGAAGAATCGGTTTCCCGGAGCAACAACTCTAAAACCAGCAGAGATATTTCCATGAAACTTTATAGACACATTGTCCTTATGGTCTTGTAGTGCCTTTTGCTTTTTTTAGGTTTTCATTTTTTGCACTTTTTCCGTAACCATAGAAACATTGCTGAAAATATCATATTTTTGTACCAGGTTCGTTTCCGCAACATAACTGGAAAACCGGTTGAGATATATGCACGGAACTCCATAGGCACATTAGTCTTATGGTCTAGTAGTGCCTTTTGCTATTTTCAGATTTTCACTTTTTGTGCTTTTTTCTGTAACCATAGAAACATTGCTGAAAATATCATATTTTTTGTAGCAGGTTCATTTCCGGAGCATAACTCTAAAACCAGCAGAGATATTTCCACGAAACTTCATAGACACATTCTTTTTATGGTCTTGTAGTACCTTTTGCTATTTTTAAGTTTTCATTTTTTGCACCTTTTCCGTTACCATGGAAACATTCTGAAAATATCATGGTAAATGGTAAATGTTACTTTGCAAAACTCCATCCATCTTTGTGTATATAGTCTAATATAAATGTCAAGGCTGTATACCTGATTCAACAATTGCAGCCCGGCTCTACTTGAACTATACTCCATCTTTCTTTAGCTCAACTTCCTTTTTCCTGGTGTTTTTTCATACACATAAGTCTCCACAATCAAACTTACTTCAGCTTTGATATCTCCATTGGCGGGGGATCTGAATGACTATGTCCTTGTTGACATAGAGAATATAAGAAATTGAACATTTATGTCTTAATTTTCTTTCCTTCAGCATCTCGTGGAGTTGGGTATGGTATGACAACAATCCGAATTGATGGAAATGATGTGTTTGCCGTTTATAACGCTACCAAGGCTGCAAGAGAGATCTGTGTAAAAGAGAATAAACCTGTTCTGATAGAAGCCATGACATACAGGTCAGTACACAATAGGTTATATAGAGGTCTTCATGGTATTATAATCTATGGTTAGATTGTAACTCTAATTTCAATACTTGTACAGACTGGTTACACAGTACCGCTGATGACCATTTCTATACTTTCACTTTTAAATACTCTACCGTTAAGTTTTTTAACACAGCTCCTTTAATATGACAACACTGCAATTTTACTTTTACAATATTGTAAAATACAGTTTCTAGTAAATTTTGTTCATTCATTTACATTGTTGGTCACCACAGTACCTCTAGTGAATAGCCCTCTACTCTCACTTTACATTATTATAACACAAGCCGGTCACCACAGTACCTCAGGTGAATAGCCCTCTACTTTCACTTTACATTATTATAACAAAGGGCCGGTCACCATAGTACATCTAGTGAATAGCCCTCTACTTTCACTTTACATTATTCACAGGGTCAGTCACCATAGTACCTCTAGTGAATAGCCCTCTACTTTCACTTTACATTATAATAACACAGGGTCGGTCACCACAGTACCTCAGATGATAGCTCCATGTACCGTCAGCTTAATGAAGTTCAGTCCTTTGATGTACAAAGCCCAATACTTCGACTGCGACAGTACCTCGATAAACAAGGCTGGTGGGACGATAACCAGGAAAACCAATGGAAAGAACAATCCAAAAAAGATGTAAGCTTTCAGTAAACATCCAGAAATGGTACTTTGTCATAATTTTTACGTTGAATTTCAATTTTACTCTAATTACTGCATATTTAAACAGTATCTTCAGTCACTAAATTGTCTATTATTAGAGGTTCTATTTGGTAACTATGAACATTTATTTAGTGTTACAATTATTGTGCTAAACAGTTTTAATTATGTTAATATATTGATTGATTAATGTATTCAATACACTATTCACTTAATTACTAGGATATTCTTTATTTTGTACAGATAATGGAAGCCTTTGCCAGAGCTGAAAAACGGAAACGGCCAAATCCAGAATTTTTGTTCACTGATGTTTATGATGATGTGCCACCTCACTTACAAAAACAAATGGATGAGATGAAACAACATGTGGCAAAATACCCTCAACATTATCCAGTAGACAATCATGATAAAATGTCTTAACCACTTTGGAAAACGTGGCTTGTGTGTGTTTTTTGTTCATCTGTGACTCGTTCATGTCGAGATTTTCCATTTCATGTGTGATATAGAAGCTAAGAAGCTGGACTCCAAAGCAATGCTAGAATGAGATTTCATTGTTTATCATAGACTTTATGTAAGCATATCTTGCGATCAACAGTTATTCAGAAGATGAGATTATGATATTTCAAAGAAATTGTATTCTTAAAGAATTAAAATATTTATCTCATGTGTCTGGATAGTGGATATATATTGTTTTTATCTGAATAAAGTAGATTGACGAAGCATTTTTCTTTCACCTTGACAGTGGATATTAAATTCTTTCTGCTTTGTGTCAAACACGAAAATGAATGGGTCACCTAAACTAGAGGCCTATGGGCCGTAACGGTCACCTGAGTTCGTTTAGAATGAAACAAAGACATAAACACTAATATATAATACTGGCCCTTGAAGTCAGTCAGTGATTTTATAAATTTGACTTTTAAATCTATGAATAGTATTTGCTTCCATCAAACCTGTGAACTCTGAAGATTTTTTTGGAATTTTAAGTCATTTTGACCCTATTTGACTCAACCCCTTTGGTCCCCCAAGGGGTCAGTTAGGACTGATTTGGATGTTAAAATACTTTATCTCAGGCTAATAATTTTTATCAAGTTTGACTCATTTCCTATGAAAATTGAGCAAATATTGTTCATAAAGGTGTTTTTCATATATAAACTAAAATAAACTTGACCCCCTCCCCAAGGGGAAATCTAAGACTCCAGGGTCATATAATTCACAATTTTTATAAAACACCTTAAGACCTTTCCATCTAAAACGTGTATAAAGACCATTTGATTCTACCGTTTCCAGAATTTGAGAAGAAGATTTTTGAAGTTTTAGCTTTTTTGCCCCGCCCCTCTGCCTCCAGGGAGTCAGCCAGGACCATGCTATCTCAGGCTAATAATTCTAATCAATTTTGACTCATTTCCTATGAAAAATGAGCAAAAAATGCTCATTAATGTGTTTTCCCTTTATAAACTATAGTCAACTTGACCCACTACCCAGGGGAAACGCAAGACCTCGGGGTCATATAATTCACAATTTTTTAAAGGACCTTAAGACCTTTCCATCTATGAAGAGTATATGATTCTACCATTTCCAGAATTTCAGAAGATTTTTGAAGTTTTAGCCTATTTGACCCCGCCCCTAAGGCCCCTGGGGGTCAGTCATGGAAAATTTGTTAATAGGATTCAATGGCCATCTCATACTAATAATTCTGACAATATTTGACTCATTTCCTTTTACAAATGACCAAATAATGCTCAAAAATGTGTTTTTCCTGTATAAACTGGTAAACTTAACCCCCTTCCCAGGGGGATACGAGAGACCCCAGGGAAATGTAATTCACAATTTTTGTAAAGGACCTTAGACCTTTCTATCAATGAAGAGTATTTGATTCCACCACATCTGTGAGTGGAGAAGAAGATTTTTGAAATATTAGTCAATGTTACCCTTTTTATTAAAATTGTTTAGCAGTTTTGGAGAAGAAGTCTAAAATGTAAATTGTTTACGGACATACGAAGCATGACGGCGGACAAAAGGTGATTAGAATAAAATCCAGGATTGCCACTCCACACATCCATAAAGACAAGCAAGTACATGTATACGGCTACCATAAACAGCAGATACTATCATAAAGTTCACTGAATTAAAAAAAACAAACATTCACAGTGTTATATTTCTTTATTACCTTAAAATGACAACATCTTGTACATGTAGAATTGTAGGTAAGAAGAGCTACGATTGTGTTTAAAATTCAACTCAATTAATAAATCGATCAAGACAGATGCCCATGAATTTCACCTCATATTTCAAATGTCTTAAGTTTAAAGAAGAAATTTTAGGGTCAGTTTTGTTCAAATCTGAACCAATACAATTTTGTCATCTTCTACTTTTGGAAAATAACTCTAATCACTCGATTTGTACCTCTTTACTTCTGAAAGCCTCTTCTGTCTAGGAGCTGAAAGATCTTCTGAGAGCTAGCAAAGGCTTCTTTTCTGAGAAGGGCACAAATCAAGTTGGCCTAGATTACAAGGCACAACTTTTCTATGTAGTTTTTAGAGCAATATAAGCTGAAAGCACTGAAGTTTCAATGTGATCGTCTATAAAGAATATGACATTTGCAGGGCAAAAAAAATCAGCTAGGGTATTCATTGTTCAACATATTGCACATCACATTAAATAGAGCCATATACATGCATTCTAAAAGTAAGTTATGCCTACAAATTTTAACACGTGTGTGTATGCATAATTGTACACAAGATTTATTCTCGCACATCAATTTTTTTATTGGCTTAAAATCTCACAGATTTTAAAACCTTGTGGTTATTTGAAACATGTCTTTACAGATATTTGATCTAAGGTTACATTTATTCTATGTTACCGGGTACCTATTTTCCCCAATATCATGACATGGCTAATCATTTATTGCATAAAGACTTGAATTCCTGTAAACATAAATAATTTAGTTGCAATCATATTTCAGTGGGTTTCTGCACCAAGAATTGGCTTATGACTGCAGTAATTTACCTTGAACCAAATTTTGTGAATTCGTGGATTCATGAATGTGTGCCAACATGTTCAATATCATTATGGGGCTGTGAGATAAGGAGTAGATATGGATGTACTCCTTATCTCTCAGAGCGGAAAATTGATTGTGCCAAAAAGTATTAGGTATACAGATTACCAAAAGCAATACAACACTCTTATATATGGTAAACCTGACTTACGAGAAAGAATATACTAAACTGAATATTACACCAAAATGTTTACAAGACACGCGAAAGTGGGATATACAAAGACCGAGATAAATACCATCTACACATATACAGCATGGAGAAAAGACAATCTGTATCTAACTGTAACATTACACCCCTGAGAACTATCCATAGAAATTGTATATAATATATAGTTAAACTTTGTTATAACTCGAACTTGTATAACTTGAAGACCTTATTGGAAGTATTTTGTTGGTCCTAACTAACATATCATCTATTGGTGTACATGTACATTAACAAGTATTTAGAAGTAAATTTACTCAAATACCCAGATATTTATTTTTTATCATGGTATTGTCGACTTATTGGATAAGTTAATGAGGTCTGACTATATACACCATTGTAATTTAAAATTCTACCTACTGAATGAATTTAAATTTATGATACACAAATGATGTCCCCATTTAATAGTATGATCTATTATTGGGACTTTTTTACCGTTGGCAATCAGACGTTATTTTCTTTAGAAGTGTCTCGTTGTGCTATATCTCTAACATTGTTGGAGTAATTATATATAATAGGTGAACTGATTACTATTACTATATACTATTCATGAATTTTTTCATGTAAACACATCCATGGTATTTAAAGATGCTCCAATGCTGACAAGTGGTATTTCTTCACTATCAAAAACAGGAGCAGACAATTTTGTATTTTTCTTCAGTTACAAAAGTTACTTATTTTACACCATTACCACCATTGAAAAGTTTGAACTTCTAATTTTACTTCAAGTTAAAAATATTGAAAATAATTAATTGCATCCCGAAAAAAATTTGTGGCACTATTTCTTATATAGAATGAAGTAATGATTGCGGGTGCACCAAAGGCGAAATAAATTATTTTATGTTATTTTTTGTGTTAATTAGGCATATATATACATGATTAAACATCAATTACTGTTCAAATGATGAATATCATGTATGCTCTGTCGGCGATGTAGCATCTTTAAATGAACAAACATTTACATGCTGTTTTAATGAAAATCAGACATACACCTAGAATATACATTCACATGCTTATTCATCAGTAATTATATTCACGTTTAATTCTGAAACTGAGATTTTCATCCACATGTTCATATTTATAAAAGCTAAAGTATTTACATTCCAAATTTTATGAATTCCAGACAAACAGGAATATAATTTTACATGTTCATAAACCAATATATGTTCATGTTATTATGAACTGGTAAATTTCAAGCATGCATTTATATTCATAGGTTTATGAATTACTATTTACAACTATACATTTGGTTAATCTTGAAAAGACAACAAGATATACAATGTATATGGTCATTGATATTTCCAGCACTTGATGTTTTTTTCATGTTTAAACACAATTTGTATTTGCCCTTTTGTTTCATTTCCCAATACAGATCTAGAGAGGATATCAAATGATTATTAGTCAAAGGAAATTCAGGTTTTATTGGTTGTATATGACGCTTTCTTTACACTGAATGCTGTTAACATGACTCATCCTCTCCTTTATTTGCATGTAACTATGAATAAGTGTTCAGCACCATTTATAGGGTATGATGAGTCAATAAATGTACATATACATGTACAACATGTCATATGATTATAATGTTACCAGCATTGCTAACATCCTTTATTGCACTTAATAGACTTTATTTTTGGGCTACCGTAAGATACTTGAATCTTCATTATAATCTGACCTCATATTTTCCCCAGTAAAATTCATCCAAATTTTAAGAAGCCAATATTCATATCTGGACTTAAGCTTTTTCCTAGATTTTTTAACCAGAGATCCCACCAAAGGATGATCTATGTCTGACAAATGAAAGAGGGATATTTTCTCTGCTTTTCAAACTTGGAACTTCTTATCTTGTTGACCGATCAATCCCAAAATGCAATAGGTAGAACTAGGGTCCTAGAAGCACCTACACATAAAATTTGAGATAGCGATAACAAACCTCAACTATCAAAATCCAAGATGTCGACGATTTTGTTGACTGATCAACCCCAAAATGAAATATGCACAACTAGAACCCTTGCGGAACATACATATGAAATTTGAGACAAATTTCCTCAGTACTTTCTGAGAAATAGTGGTGCAAACTTCAACTACCAAAATCCAAGATATCGGCCGGTCGACCATCTGATCAGTCCCAAAATGCAATATGCGCAACTAGGGCCTTTGGGAAAACTACAAATGAAATTTGAGAATGATCCCTTCAGTACTTTCTGAGAAATAGCAGTAACAAACTCTAACTATCAAAATCCAAGATGGCAGCCTGGCAACCATCTTGCTGATCGATTGGTCCCAAAATGCAATATGCACAACTAAGGCCCTAGGGGAACCTACATGTGAAATTTGAGAAGGATCCCTTAAGTACTTTCTGAGAACTAGTCAAGAATTGTTAATGGACGTAAAGGCGGACGGACCGACGGACCGACCATGGACCAAAAGCGATTTGAATAGCCCACCATCTGATGACAGTGGGCTAAAAAAAATGAAATATCTGCCTCTTATATCAAGCTGATCAACACAACTTGTATTTATATAATATTGGATACGGCACATGATTCTTCAATTAAACTTGTACTTAAGATTAGGTCTTGACCAGTAACAAAAATATATATAAACATATTTCACTACATGTATATACACATTTTGTAATATACATTGTGAAGTAATCTGCAGAATTTAAAGTCTGCCAAAACAACATACTAAATCTTTCTTTAAATAGTACCACAAATACATGCATTTGTTTGATGTACAACAAAATTTACACATAAAAAGGATTTCATTTCAACATGTTAAGAATTCCTGCCATTTCACAACAAACATGGTACTTGTACAAAGACCCAATTTAAGGAATAGTTTTGTATATAATTGATATGAAAGATAATCGAAAGAGTCTACTTCTTACTGATTATAACAACACATGTCTGGACCTCAAAATATCTATAAGTCATAATGACATCCTCCCCAACTCACCTCCTTTTTTCCTTTAAACCTATCCCACATCCTTCCTTTGAGTTCCTTCTATCTTATCCTGCCTCCTTCATTCCTTCTACCCCAACCACCTCCTTTCTTCCTTCTATCCCAACCCACCTTCTTCCTTCCATCTGTCTATCCCAACCCATCTCCTTCCTTCCTTTTATCCTATCCCACCTCCTTCCATCATTCTATCCCCTAATTATATAAAATTGTAGTAACCTATAGCTACTCGCTGTTCAGAGTACTTTCTCTTTCTGAGATGATTTCTCTTTCTGAGATGATTTCTCTTTCTGAGATGATTTCTCTTTCTGAGATGAGATGATTTCTCTTTCTGAGATGATTTCTCTTTCTGAGATGATTTAACAATTTAAAAAACTGCCATGTATTTCTTTCAAATGTGAATTGAGTTATTCATTTACTGAAGGACTTTCTGATCCTGCATATTATATTGGGCCTAACAAAAATATTTACAATAAACTTGGTAAACAAACATCCATAAAAATTTCAATTACTACAGAGAATTCTGTATAAAACGTTCCCCAGTTTTCTTTCAAAATAAGAAAAATATCTATATATCATATGGCAAAAATACTCCAAAATGAATATTTATGTGGTGTATATTGGTTTAATTTTTTTTTTATTATTCTTTCGACTTTGTTGCTCAAGCTGCCCCTATAGACATTTTAAGATAAAATAGTCAATGATCTTGTCATAGACTATAGTAAAACAATACACAAGTGTACAAAATCAAACTTATCACATTTCTATTTTGCTGAAAACTAAATTAAAACTTCTTAAAAATTCTTCTCAATCACATTTAATATTTAACACTGTACATACATAATTGGTATATACAATTACCAAAGTAATACTTAACATAAATGACGAATTCTTAATGCATCACATAAAACATGGTATTAAACCATTACTGCACAACAGTGAAATGATTGATCCACAAGTCTTAAGAAAATATCCACACATTCGCAAAATCTAATGATCTCATAATTTGTTGCAGTCCAACAAGCATGTTCTTGACAATCAAGAATCGGTCAGCCATGATCCATGAGTGGAAAACATTCATACATTCCCAGAATTTATGAATGATCTGGTGGTTTTGTGGCAGTTCGACAGCCCAGTCCTTGACGCCGTGGACGTCGGTAAGCCATGACTGGAGTTTTGATACCACCACCATCAGATCCCAGACCTGAGCCTGGTGTCCATCCCATGCCTTGTAACATCCTATTACCCAGGTTTGTGTCCGGGATAGGCTCAGCCTCATTACCAATGAAACCTAAACACAACATTACCAATATGAATGTACAACATTACAATTATATGATAAACCTAATCTCACTCCCAGTGCTTTGGATAACTTAATTGTAAGCAGAGTAGAAATGTTAAAGAAGGTAGGATAGTAGTAAAGATGCATACATCATTCAAGGACGACCATATTGTGATATTCAAATTCAGGTAAATTGTATATCAAACAACATTTTTCCTGTTGGTTATATCAGGAAATCACGTGTAATTTAAACAGGTTATTGGGAAAGATATGTTTTCTATAACAAAGATAGCATTTTTACATCATGAAAAATTTCTTGTTTTCTCCAAAGCGTCCCTGATATTATGTTTATGATTTTAAGGAGTATGTAATGATATTCTGAGATTTTGATTGGCATTCTTTAGTAATATTTATATGTTCATTTACAGACATGCCAGTTTTTTTCTTGGTGACTCACAAGAAACCACCAATACTCTGTATTTATGTGACTATTTGACACTAATCTGCATGGAGTATAGGTAAAAAGGTCACTTGACAACAACAACAACAACTGCTGTTTTAGGGGAAATGGATTGAGATATATTTAATTAAATCTTGTTAATTTCACCACTTTGATTGAAGACACTGCTTTAATTCCATATACCGTATTTTTCCTATTAACAGCGCCTCCTCTAATAAGAGCCCCCCCCCCCTCACGTTTTTTGCTGAAAAAAATCAACTAATTTCATACAATTTTTGTGCCAGATTGTGACGATTTGTCTTTGCAGACGCTAATTAAATACGGTTTCACTTCAATCTGATGCTCATATTTAACAGATAACCGATCAGCTTGTATCAGCACTAAATTTATTGTATTGGACAACTTAGGCCACACCAATTTGAAACCTAGTTCTTCGGGATTTCCCGCCCCTAAAATGGGAAAGTTAGAAAATAAAATTTAAAAAAATTTACCGCCCCTATTTCAGATGCTCAGAAATCCGAAGAACGAATGTCCAATTTTTCCCTTACCATTTCTGGTTTGTGCTTTAGACACACTGAAATCCTTATCCCTTGAGCGCTTAAACCGGTAAGAAAATGAAAGTTTAAGGACAAATGGGAACCAGATTAAGAAAAAACGAATGCAAAAATGGCGGGTGTTTATGTTGCAACTGTGAGAACTTTGGACAGAGCTGTTGTTGTTCCCTGTACCGTAAGACGTTTAAAGATTTGTTCGATTCTATAAACGCAAATGACGAAAATGTGATCGATGTAGTAGACATAAAATTACATGCTTCATAGATAATCCAATACTTAAATTTAATTTACGAGCCTATTTTCTTTTTCTGTAGTATATTAATTGGCATCAAATTCAAATCTTATTATTTTTTTAATGAATGTTTGTTATCAAAGATGAAAGCAAGGTCACAGAAACTAATATAAGAATTAACAGGTTGGGCACATGTAAATGTATTGCTATTATAGCGATATATAGCTATAATAGCTATTTATAGCTATATAAAACTAGCGAAAAACAACATTTCTGGAGATAAAAATGCTTGCGCTCAAAACCGACTCCTGAAACTTGCAGGGAATGTGTATAAGGATAATTTGAACACTATGCAACCACTTTTCGTTAGAAACAATAGAGCAATAATTAACTTAATTAGCTTAATTATACCTCATCAAAACTACTTTCTATATGTTTGAATGATTGTTATAAACAATCATTGCAAGTTTCAGGAGTCGGTATTAAGCGGAAGCAACTTTATCTTCAAAAATGTTGTTAACCGTCAATTTTGTATACCGGGTAGCTATAAATAGCTATTATAGCTTTATATCGCTATAATAGCAAAAAATTTACATGTGCCCAACCTGATTAATGCAATTGAAATTAATATGTCAGATGATATTGAATGCTTTTATAGTTTTGCATGACTATTCAAGATTATATCTATACTGTGATTTTTGATATCTAATATATTTACATTTGTTTTTGTGTGACTCTAAAACAATCCAATTATTACATTTGCATACTTGAGAATTCTTTTTTTTTTAAATGTAAATTTACATAAATGTAAAAGTATTTTCATGTACGCAAATGCTAACCTTTTGTTCTATTGGGTGTGGCAAAATTTTATAGGTTCCCGATATTGTAGATCAAGAATATTTATGATTCTCCGATAGTGCTTTAGTAGAGTTCCACCTGGACAAGAAATAAAACTGTTGATTTATAGTATAGATATATTTGAATTTGATAATTAATTTTTTTTTTCAATGCCAAGGCATAGTAGTCAGTTATTATTGTTGTTAATAAATGTTGAATTTATCATTATATTGGTTTTTACCTTGTTCTCTTAAAATCTTTGCACATGAACATTGTTCAGACAACAATTAGTCTTTCAGACAAGTCAATAGCACAGAGGCCATGGATGTTGTTTATATCTTTTCTTTTGCCTCTCAAAACATAAAATACTATAACCTGCATGTAAATAAAACACAAATATAATGGATTTAGCCTTGTGTTAATGTTTGTATACATCTTATTCTCATTTTTGATACCGCTCGCCACATTTTTTTGGAAAAAGAAAATTAAAAAAAAAAAAAAACACCCTCTCACGGCACTTTTTTTTTCTCAATTTCCCGAAAAACTATTTTTCAAATTGGTGTGGCCCTTAGGACATCTTTGCCAAGTGTTTACACATAGAAACAGCGAGAACGCCATGTTCAAAACAAAACGTGTCACTTGAATGCCCCACACACATGTATGGATGAAGACTATTAAACTGGCAACAGCATTTTAGTGATGTCTATACAGGTTTTATGAATTCTCACTGTATATCTATGATAAAGGTTCCTAAATAACAGGAATGTTATCATTCCAAGCATTTTATTGTGTGCTCTTGTCAGTATTTCCCATCTGCCACAAAACGAAAGTAGCGATCGAAAGCACCGTCCGCCATTTTGTGTAGGCATGGTAAACAAACAGGCTAGCATGAAATGCCAAATTTTCTGTGAAACAGACATATTTAACCAATGTTTAATACTTCTGGTGCATACATTTCTTCACAATTGTGTAATTTCAATACTTACTTGACTTCAAAACATAACATGGTTATAGTAAGTTTCAGAAAAATACAAAACTAAAAAGCAAAATGACTATAGTCTGTTTCAGAAAAAATATCTAAAAATAGTCTCAAATAACAGCGCCCCCCTAAGCCATTTACCTGCGCCTGGCGCCCTCATTAGGGAAAATACGGTATGTTTTTTTATAGTTACTCATTTAGCTTAATACTCAGATAACCTGTAGTCTTCTCATGGTCTCAACATAATAAGGTTTATCTGTATGGCCACATACCTTCTGCCTGTGGTGTAGGAGGAGGGGTGTTCCGACGACGTTTCGAGTTATCGTTACAGGAACTGGTGTTGTTACTAGACTGCCACGCAGGAGACATCATTCCCTGCATAGAGTTCCACACCTGTCTATCTTGTAGAAATCTAGACACTGTGTACCCAGGATGCTGTGGAAAAATATTTCTTTATTAATTACAATTACAGATGCTCCACCGCTTACAAATGGTATTTTGTCACTATCAAAAACAGGAGCAGATGACTTAGTATTTTTCTTCAGTTACAAAAGTTACTTACTTTACACCATAACCACCATTGAAAAATGTGAGCTTTATTTTTACTTCAAGATAAAAATATTTAAAATAATTAATAGCGTCCCGAAAAAATTCTGTGCCACTACGTCCTATATGGAATGAAGTGCTGAATGTGCATGCACCAAAAGCAAAATTATTTTATATTATTGTTTTCTGTTAATTAGACATATATGTACACAATTTAACACCAGTTATTGTTGATGACTATTGTTTATGCTCTGTCTGCGGTGGAGCATCTTTAAAGGGGAAGAGCACTTTATCATTATCAACACACGTAACTAAAAAATTGTATCCACCTCCTCTCCATTCCGGGGCATTACTGGGCAAAAACAATTGATCAGCTTAGATGATAAATGTGTGTAATTACAGACATTCAAGACATAACAAAAATCTTTCCATCAAATTCAATATTCAAAGACAACATAATTTTTTCATGATATACTAACCTTTTCTTTCAACTTTCTTCTTCCAAAGCGGATTTCTCTGCCAGACTTAAAGAAAAAAACATTGTGATACAGATGAAGCAATAATACTCTGAATCCATGAACAATATTAGAGATATACACACACCAATTCTTTCCTTTGATCAATTGAAAATGCAGAGAGTTGATATTCATGACTGGTTCATAATATTTAACATCCTATTACATGTAAGAGCTAAAGTCATGTAAGGATGACTTCGAATTCCCCTTTATGTGTTTTTAGAGTGTGCATAACCAAGTCTCAGTATTACAGAGAAACATTTATTTATTCTGACACCAAATGATGTACAGACTTTCTGTATATTGTCACTGCAGAAAATGTTGTGATTTGTGTTACCTTTGCCATGAGCCTTGATACTCTGGCTTTGAAAGCCATCTGTGAGGATTTGGAAAGGTGTTCAAATGTCCCTGTTAGTATCTGTTGGAATTCCTTTTCAGAATCTGCATCTCGCGGACCCGCATCGCTTTCCCACCACGGAATGATGCCAGGAATACCAGATGCTGGACCACCCTCGTAGAAAAAATCACTCTGTTCATCATCAGCTTAAAATACAATAAATAAACAAAACCTACCCATTACCACTTTAATTATTTCATTACATTTTTTTTCTATTTGTTAACATGCAGTTTGCAGTAAAGGTCATAAAACAATTTTGACCAAGCCTGTCAAGCTCTCAGAAAAATTACCCTTGTCATTCTTTCAATATACAATCCCATTGTTAATATTTGTAACAAGTACCAATTTTCTTTGTAGATCTCCTTAATTAGAACAGTATTGATTATGAGTATAATTGTGTGTAAACTTTTCTATTTTAGGTAATTAGCACAAGTAATGACATAACAAGGAATGCCTTCTTCTTAAGGTATACTGTGATAATTGTCTTTATTATACCTCAAGTGAGAATCCTGCATTCTGATTGGTCGAGAGATATTTGGTATTTTACACTATCACACAGCAGGTAACATTAGAACAATAGAAAACAATAGACACGTTCGTAGCAACCCCCTAGCAACAGGTAATAGTGTATTTTTGACAGTGCTAAATATTAACCGCCAGAAAAAGATGCGCACTCGTTTCTTATTTCGACGCCATCTGTGTTTTTTGAAGCGACGCATCAAAATTTATCTGGAGCTATTTAGTAATAGTTTTGCCAAATTAGTCTGTTTATCAATAAAAATATCAAATTAAGGACAGAGCTTTCTGTTCACGTCTTTTCGCTCACCGTCAAAGCGCTATGTGTTGGTTTTTATGAACCCGTCGGTGATTAAGTGAACGGAAGACATGCGATTTTAAGCGTCTTCGTGACGTTGCTAATGTTGTAAACAGACGATGGGACGAAACCAAAATTTATTG
This sequence comes from Argopecten irradians irradians, assembly GCA_004382745.1. Taxonomy (NCBI): domain Eukaryota; kingdom Metazoa; phylum Mollusca; class Bivalvia; order Pectinida; family Pectinidae; genus Argopecten; species Argopecten irradians. The sequence goes on from SAYR01012609.1 coordinate 4,640,117, forward strand.
AGATTTACAAAAACGTTAAGATTTAAACAAAAGCAGGAGACAAGACAACAAGAATTTTCACTAAATGCTTATTGTGAGTATTCTTTTTTATAGTGCAGTGATAGTTAGCGCTACTGAGTAGAAGCTGATATGCTATTCTACTGCCAACGGTGACTGTTCGACTTTTGCTAAAATCAGTTAAAATGTTTCAATATATTGTAAATACTTGAAAAGCAATTTTGTTTCTAGACTTTTGGTATAATAAAATAAAAGCTACCTGCATTAGAGGGTGACAGTGCCTAGTTTCACCCCTCGGAATATCACTGTCCTGTTCGCCTCGGGTGACAGTGATATCCTCGGGGTGACACTAGGCACTGTCACCCTCTAATGCAGGTAGTATTTATATAATAACAGATGGGTTTTGAACAACAAATGATGTTACCCTGTAAAAACATTACTTTCAAATAAAAAACAACTTCACGTCTTGTTAAATGGGAAAACATTGAGCAACCTGTATATTAATGTATCTAAGTTAGTGAAAACCTAAGGGTTACTTAATTTTACTTGGGTATATAATTACTGACCTTCTCTTCCCTCATCATTGGTTATCAAACCATCACTCTCACTACTGCTTAGACTGGAACTGCTCTCTCTACAATGAAAAAATGTACATCAATCATACAACATTATCGTATCAAAAGAGTAACTTTAAGACAGTGATTTCAGTTTACTCTACTGTAATAAACAAACTCACATTTTTCTTGTACAATTATTTTGGGTATTTCGCAGATGTAAAATAACGTAAAAAATTGTACGCCATGAAAGTAAGAAATCAACGGTAAGTGGATTTGCAGTATATAAGATGAAGGAAAAGATTTGAGCCATTGTCATATATATATATATCAAAGGTTACTGGTTACCAAACCCGGAAATTGGGTGTCCTTTAAAAGTACAGAGAAAAGATTTTCACATCATTATTAGAGAAGTTTCGGGTCTACAGAATTTTTTTTTTCTGAATTATCTAGTCCAAAGTTTAATTAAATCCCATTGTCATTCATTCAAGAATGGATCTCAATTTCTAAACTTTTAATAAGCCGACAAGAAAACATAGATGTAAGCAAAGACTTACTGAGAACCCATGTCCATAGTATCTTCATTCTTGGTTGGTTTGTTATGACTGCTGCTGGATGGAAAGTCTGACCTTGACTTGGAGCTCCTCTTCCTTTTCCCAGGTAAAACAGAGACTAACAGTCCATTGTTGTCTTTACTGGAAAGGGGAGTGAGAGTTGACTCTAGCTCCTGGTCTACTGAAGAGTTGTGTAGAGCCCCGTCACTACCATGGTGATGCAAATAAGGTTTTGGAGGATGCATTGGTGGCTGCATCATCATATCGGGATCATTGTCTACTGCCATGGATTTGTATTTCTTCCTTCGACGTTGAGGACGCCTAGGAGAAAAAGTTTCTGTCACCGAATCTGATTCTACTGATGGCACGTAATTAAAGTTTAATGGCATTGTCAACCTAGCCACTGTTGATGACATACCAATATCATCTGAATCACTCTGTTGGATGATATTTTCCATATAATCTTTCAGAGCTTCTTCAACACTACTCTCGGAGGCTTCACTTATGTTTCCTCCATCAACAATGAATGTTCGACGTTTCTTTCCTTTGCGTTTTCTACTGCAGCGTTTGGAGGATGACCCAGAGGGCTGACTCTCACGGGCCTGAGGCTTGGTGCTTCTGGCAGTCTCCTCAAGAGCACTTGCCAAATCCTGCACCAGCTCATCCATTCTCACAAACTTGTTGTTTGAAAACACTCGCAGATTTTGAAATTCCTTCACAATATGACCCTCCATCAGTGCACTAAGTATGGACACTACAAAAAACACACAAAAAACCAAACTTTAATTCAAACTAAGACCTAAGGAAATCCTACTACCCACATGAGGTTAAACTCTATTCTATATAGTTTTTCAATTACTAGTAAAGATGGAACCTGATCAGGTCCAAGTTGTTTGAAAAGAAGGTTTCATGCAAAGAAAAGATAGCAAAAGAAACTCAAAGAGTTAGTTATCACAAATAATTTACTCAGATTCAGTTCTATATGTTAAAAACAATTGTAATTTTCATTTTCAATCAACAGGGATTTTATCATATAAATGTCAATGGTTATTAAATCAATTGATATATATAGTTAATCATAACTTCATAAGAGGAAGAATAGACTAATGCAAGCCTTAAGACATGCAACAAATACATGAAATGTTCAGTCCACTCAAATCGTTTTGATAACATGCATGTACAGTTGGTAGTAGACTAAAAGTTACACATTGTGCACACGGTGTGAACTACGAGTGGACACGGAGTGCACGAGGTTTAGACTACAGGTAGACACGGAGTGCACAAGATTTAGACTACAGGTAGACACGGAGTGCACTACGTGTGAACACGGTGTCCACTACAGGTGGACATCGTGTCCAGGTAAAATGTCCACTACATCCAGACCACAGACAGACTAGATGATGGGCCACAGAGATATGAGAAAATATGTATTTATTCTGCAGTCTATATGGACTTTGACAGATAGAAATATTTATTGCGATCAGAAACATAATATTTATTGCAACATAAAAATTGCCGTTAATTACTGGAAATCATTCGTACTGTAATGTTTATTTGAATAGATACATATAAAGTAAAATGTATCAATATATATTATCATACAATTTAATTTATAAATAAGGACGTTTATTAGAAGTTATAAAAGCAAATTAACTGCGTACGGTAAACCACGTTCTGGTTATGTCTCATCAATGGATAGTTCAAGTCCGCATTTTCCCAGTAAAAACTATTTTTCTTAGCTAGTGATATGTAGTTTAGAGATGAAATTCTTTTTCGAACGCATTAAGTGATGGACCTTGCGTGAAGTAAGATTTTCAGTGTAAGCAAATCGTCGCCAAAGAGATATTTTGATCGGCAAAATATTTTGATTAAAAAGAATATATTGATAGGCATAATAAAAGCAAGGACATATACACATAAACAAATCAAATTCTTCATAAAATGTTAACTATGTATGTATGGAATATAGTTTTCTAAACGGCAAGGTGCGCGAAATAGTTTTAATCCTGTCAGAGATCTAAATGTACTATTTAAATCTCTGATCCTGTCAAATGTGTAATACGTATACATTTGCTACATGGAACCTGGTTCGTTGCAAAGCATAGGAAAAATGAGAAATCGTCCATAGACGTTAAAAATCGGCATTAGAAATTACATTTTATTGTGTCAACCGATTGTGGAACCTGTAATTATATAAGCACTGGCTTAAGAAAGCAAAAATTTAGTATCGGGCATGTGGCTGCTCGTGAGCATCAACACTGTTCAAAGGACCGATCGCTAAAATGTAGGTCACATGCAGATAGAATCAAAATAAATCCAACTTCTATCCATTTAAACTGTTGATTCATAGTTGTTGATTAAATTCTAAATTTGTCACAATTATTTTAATTCTAGAAACCTTGATAATTTGACAATATCCTATTCTGACCTTCTTTTACAAACCGCGTGAGTTACGTGATAACAATGTATGATCCACACATGTAGTATATTGTACACTTAAAATTTGCCTGCTCGAAAGGTAGACCCCTAGGCTAGGACTGCAGTTGCCATGGTCACTTGGACTTCATACTGTTCCATCAACCACACAGGTATAATAATCTAAATTACCTAACATTGGTCATAGTGGGGTCAGGGGCCTGGGGCCTTCTTTGGGCACCCTTCAATATGTTCAGTCAAGTGTATCACATACTAACAACACCTGTATATATGTAGTACCTTATCCCAACCCTAGGGGGTCCATTTATAGCATGCTGTACCTAGGTGGCAGCCTCTTTACATACATATATTGAACTCATCACACAAATACGTACAGTTATACAACAATGCTAGTCAATAGGGATATGTGTTTTAACTGGTAGTGCATTTTAATTTATTTGATAATGAAGCTTTATATATTAAAATTAAAAATAATCTAAATACCAAGTGTATAATTAATTAAAACATTTATTTCAAGATTATTGGAATATCATATTTCATCCGATATCTTTTCATTAATTTATTTTTTTTACACTGGCTTTTTACATATATCAGAAACCTGATTATCATGACTATGTACATAAAATACCATATTACAATGATGAATAAGTACCTAATTTAAATTAATTTTGATTATAATATATACATGTATTATTGGTAAATTCAATGTTGTGACAGACATGCTTGATTTACGCATTGTACAGCTCCCGTCAGCTCCACTTCATGGCTGCCTGTCATGACAATAATTGTGACAATAATTGAGGTGTGTTCAGCATCACTTACTATATGTTTTGGCAGCTAGTTTTTACCTCATCCCAATCCCCAATCTCCCCCCCCCCCCCACTCGGGAAACGGTGTACATGTTTACCCAGGCTCTACAACAAGCATGTACAAGTATCTAATAAGAATGGTACTTATGATTTTTAAACGGTAAAGTATATTTGTTTGTCTTAACAAACTTCCATAGAAACAATTCTAAAATCACATATTATATAAAGATACTGCCCCGTTCTCATAAAGCCGTGCAAACACAGAAGGCAACGATTCTGCCCTCTGGCCATCTATCGATGGTCACCTTGAGGCACCTGTATAGCTGGATACTGTGGCTTACCTGTATGCTTGACAAGTTATAATTATTGGACCATGACGCAATATACGGTCAAGATAACTTGCGGGGTTGGGATCATAAACATATTGTGTGTACCGGTAATTAAGAATCAAAACAAGCTGAATTGGGTACTTGCTATTTTTACGTACAATACTTTTAGAACTTAAAATAGCAAGAAAAATATTATAAAAGTGTATATATTTTAATGAAAGACGATCTACAAGGGTATCGCTAGAGAACTGATTGATAGGCACCAAATCTTTTTATTTAAAAGCTATGTATTACATGTACCCGGTATATGATTGTATTACTGATAGCTTATCATAAAAAAAATGTCTCAAAAGCACAATAGGACTGGTTTTTGCTGCAATTTAAAGTTGTTTTTTACTTGTGAAAATGCTTGTATTTACTATTTCATGTAAATGATATATATATATTTAATGCAATTTACCCATAAAACATTTACTTTTGAAAACGTAATATAGACAATTTAAGATATGAAATGGAAACTAATGATATAAAATTAAATAGACATATACTTAATGAATATAAATTAATCTTTATTACTTTCGCAGTGAAAAGGTTTTATTCATATATACTAAAAAAACATCGTATTATATAGTTATGTATACTGTACATTAAATTGTAGATGTTGTAATTAAAAAAAAATAAACACTTAAAAGTTATGATTATGTATTATTTCAAATTGAAGAACTTATTCTTCCCCGATCCCTAACTGTAACGCATCACCTTGTCTGTCTAGGTCTCAATGTACCTGGACACGATGTCCACCTGTAGTGGACACCGTGTTCACACGTAGTGCACTCCGTGTCTACCTGTAGTCTAAATCTTGTGCACTCCGTGTCTACCTGTAGTCTAAACCTTGTGCACTCTGTGTCTACCTGTAGTTTAAACCTCGTGCACTCCGTGTCTACCTGTAGTCTAAACCTCGTGCACTCCGTGTGCACAAGGGTGTAACCTTTAGTCTACTACCAACTGTATACGTAGTCATCCTCGATACTCCTGGGGTTCCGATCACATACAATCTCTACTCCCCTGGACTATCTCATAGTAAATTTGAAGGCAGCTCAGGGGTTTGCAAAGACTTTATTTGAAGACTACAGAGAAAAGGACGTCCACTTCAAAGCCACACAGTCAACCACACTGTATCTTAATACGGCTCTTTTGATGTACATCAGAGGACTAAATTACCTGTTCTGTTGCCTCCAGTTTTATTATGAGATAGTCCAGGGGTGTAGAGATCGTAAGTGATCGGAACCCCTGAAGTATTGAGGATGGCATGTAGTTAATTGTAACACAACATAAAAAAATATGTACTTTGTATTATTAGGCTAAAATTTGTCCATCCTTTGCTGCAATGGCAGTTACCATAATTTGGTTTTGCCAAAATTAAATCTGCTTATTCCGGGTGTGAATCTACGCGGATTCATACAGTCTGCAAACAAAATTTCTTTCATACCCCGATGGAATTAAAAAAATAGTGACATCAATGCTAAGTAAATGAAAGTAAATAAAGTACCACTCCACAATTTTACTGCCACAAACTCTACTGTGCGCTTTCTAAATAACATCGATCTAGTTACCGTTAAGCATGTGTCAAAAATACGGTTTTTAGATACAGCTATATACATTATACACTATGTTATACTCAGTATGAGGAAAATCTGTATTAATCAATTAAGTTGGATCGAAAGATTAGACTGAAAATAGGCCTAACTGATAAGCACACTTCATGCATAAAGATAACAGTTGGCTGTTCAACCATGCGTTAGCAAAATCATTAACATGACTCTTAATTAATTTGCATACCAACTTCATATCTTTATAAAAAGCACATGCGATCTTATACTTGGATTCGTATTTTCCACGAAAATATGATGCAAAACATTGAGGTTGACGTCGTGACACATCCATCCGCCGCCATGACTGTTATGATCATGAAATCTCGCGTTCTCTCGGAGATTGGCGAGAATTAATACAAACACATCGTTCAACCAAACGTTTGATTATAACAGTGCTAATGCATAAGTAACAATCGTCTATGTGAGCGAGACTGACAAAGAAAGGAAAAATGGCAGGACCACAGGGCCGTAAAAATATCAATCAAAAATTTGCTGAAAGTCTTTACAAATACAGTCGTCCGAGGTAAGGACATAATTATTGCATCCATTTTTATATATTTTCTAAATCGTACAGTTCAAAATGATAACGAAATCACTCCTTGATGGTAATTAATCATGAGTTAGAGTGGATTACATCTGGTTGTCAAGGGTTACAGAAGAAGCTATGACCCGAGTTGTGATCGTCGCATAATGTAAATTATTTTTGATCACATCAAGACAACAACCATATTAACCATTAGAAATAAATTGTCTTAATGATAATGTTCTTAAAAACAACAGTGCAAAAATATCACCGACCAGTCAATGAGTTATTTTGTTCTCATTGAAAAAATATTATAAAGTAGGCCTACCACTGCAGTGACGTTATTAAAATGTTGCCCTGTAGGAAGGCCATAGGCAGTGTTTACCTGCTAACCTCACTGTATTATTGTAAAAGGTGACTAAAGTGAAAACAATGATCTGTATTTTAATTAGTCTGCTTTTAATACTAACATATCTCACTGAAGCATGCTGTCAAAGACGCTGTTTAATCAGAGACATTCTATCAAGTCAATCTTTTTCATACCCCCACAGGAAGTTGTCACCCTTTATATGAACCATAGTTGAATATGGGTTTGACTGCTGATGCGGAATGAAATTTTATTGTTTGAATAATTTTATAACTATTATCTCCATTTATTATTAACAGCGGACATCCTTTTTGAAATGGACTGAGAATAAGGATCTGTATTTCAATCAAATTGGGGAAAAATGTAGCATCCAAAGCAGAGCTCAAACCTTGAATCTCCAAGCACAACAAGGATGTTTTACTGATTGAGCTACCTGGTTGCCAATGATAAACCCAGTCCAATCCCACAGCCACAATATAGTTAAAATAATAATATTTACGAATTCAGGTATTAGAAACAAATAGACATACATGTGGTGGTTTGGTTTGACATAGAGATATTAATTCATAGATAAGGCACCAATTTACATATGATAGTTCACCGTAAAGATACAAATAAACATTATTCATGTAAATCTTTACCTAGGATAACCCATCAAAGCCAAGAAGGCTTATTTCCAATGGGGTCTCCATATGATAAGTTTATAAATAAATATAAAAGGAACTTATCACACATTTATAACATAGTTCATAATATGTTTTATATGACAATGAACAATTTAAAAAAAATGTTTTGCCTTTACACTGATGGAGAACCAATTCTTCATCAGAACTAAAATAATCAAATGTGTTTTGTAGTATTGTGTATGTCCTATCAGGATTCCTTCATATCTTGTACACCTTTGGTAACTCTTCTTCTGTTACAGAATACCTGAATATTCTCGCCTCCATTCAGTGGTGCCACGTCTGTATGTTCAAGAATGGAAGACTGACATGAAGAACAGAGAGCTTATAGTAAAGGTATATATATATCTACCATTGCATGTGGTGGAGGTCAAAGCACACCTCCCGTTGATATGAAGACCTTGTAGGAAATAGAGCTAATTTGCAAGATCCACAATAATAACCGTAATGTGGATTTTATATCAAATAAATATTCAGGCATATGATTTCCATAAGATTACATTAAATGCAATTTGTATATTTTGCAGTAAAACATTCGGTACAAGAATAAAACAAAATGTTAATGCTCTTTTGAAAGAATTGTCCCTTTCCTGATAGGTATATTTTGGATCAACAGTTGAAGCCTTATCTTTATTCTTTACTGGCTACAACTATTGATCTATTATGCTAATAAAGTTCACTTAAGTAAACTGTCCTACACAGTTATAAACGACGGTATGGACATTAATATCTGTGTACTACAATGTGACAATGGAATTTGATACTTTCTATTGGTTTATTCTCTGGTTTTAAGTCTGTCACTGTGATCTTTTTGCACAGACCTTCATACAAATGTAAACTTACAGACCTTTCTCCTCTATAATTACGACTTTTTTCTTACCAAAAGTAGCTGATCACTGATTTTCATTTGATCATTGCCTTAAATCAAAAATAAGTCTTAGTCCAGCTTCTTTGTCACTGAAATTTCTTACTGAGGTCTTAGGCTCCACTGGGTAAGGAAGTGTGTTTTGCACTAAATGGAGGTCACCGTGATGAACATTTTGATCTACTTTAAGTACAATTTCATCTCCTCCACTATTTGTGATTTTGTCACTGGAATGCCTTATTTGGATCACAGGCTCACCTATAAGGAAGGCAATGTTTTGTGTCAAATGAAGATTAAACTGACCAACGTTTTTATGTTTTTATTTTTTATTACATTAAAATACCATTTCACCCACCTTGTATCTCCATTAATCTACCAATATTTGTTGCTTTAACTGTAACATCTTATCATATGGTCATAAAACTTTGCTCATTTAGGAAGGGCAAGTTTTCGGTTGTGTACCAAAAGAAGGTCATTGACATACATCTTTAACTTTAACTTACAAGATAATAGTCAACTTTAACTTACATCTAACATAAAAGTCACACCAGTAGGAATTGTAATTGTCTACCAGGTAATATTCCTATTCTATTTATCATATAATTATATGGGAATTTGAAAGTTATATCTATATATAAATGATGGTAAATATAGAATCATCCATTAGAGCCAGATTTACCGATAGATATTTATCCATTAACAGAAATCTGAAATTTCCTCGCTTTAAAGTGAAAGTCGATCTGAGCGCTATACAAAGTCATTTCATAATGTACTTTATCAACCAACACATATACTTTTTCCCATTTCTAGACATTATAGCTCTGGACAAAGTTTCCATGGATGTAAGTTCAAGCATGAACATTTGCTTAATAAGTTATTTACATTTCATTTTAGTTTAGATCTACTAATCATTGTCTTTGCAGATGATTATTTACATTACATGTATACGGTATATAAAAAAGTGAAATATGGTGATCAATTTCAAGCATTTCAAACTTCAACTTCGCTAGCCAAGGGTATTCAGTATGATACTCTCCGAATACCTTTGGCTAGCGCAGTTGTTCAAACTTAAGTTATATTAATTTAATATAATATCATTTTTGTGTATATCAGTTTAATCAATTTACATTGTAGTCTTTATGTGCCACAGTGGGATACATATTTTATGTTTGCACTGCCATTGCTTTTCCAGTTGATAATTTCAAGTAAACATGTCATAAATTAAACAATGTCACATGTCATCCAACAATACTGTAAAAGTTCAGCCATTTTTGCTGTTACTATGCATGTACTTAGTACTGTCCATCACTCGACTAACAAACAAAAGAATATTATTGTCATTTTGCTTATGATCTAATTGCCATGGCTATATGAATGTCACCTCACATAGTAGACATACTACTGGTATTTTAACCAAGGCTATTTTGCATGTCAAACACATTATCCACCAGTCACTAAAATTATACATTCATCAGGAGCACAATTGAATATCAGAATTTATGATTCTGTAGATATATGTTGTTCATTAAAAGACCATAATTATCTCTTGATAAGTAAAGTTCTTTAAAAAAAGAGGTCATCTGCAGGTATTTTACTTTTGTCACCTTAAAAGTTGGTCAAGGTCATTCGATCCTCTTAGTTTGCATGCACCCAACCCAATGTTTGATATTCCAACATGTTTGTAATGTTTATATACTATTTAAGAAAATGAAAACATCTAACATTTGAAAACATTAACAATACACTTGTAGAAATAATGCAATATCTTTTATGTTTGTTTAGAATGCAGAGCTTGGAGGCATTCCCCACGTAGAACATGATGAAAATATGTTCTTGGAAAAGCGTGAACAAATGCACTACAATGTTGAGGATCGAAATCGTGTGGAAGGGAAGTACAAAATGCCAAGTAGAGAAAGACTACTGCAGCCTGATTTCCACCATGAAACCTCAAAATATCAGAGTGAACTTATGTTCCGCAGAGCTGAAGCAATCTCAGATTAAAGAAACTGTATCAATGACCCTTTTCATAATGTAGAGTTATCTACTCCTGGGACTAGGTACCTGGTGTCGAATTTTACAACAGAACACTGTGTGGGGAAATTATAATTTCTTACAGAGGTTACCACGGTACATAAGCCTTCACAAACTAACCATCAATACCTGCTCACAAGGGTAGATAACTCTGCTATTTGAAGGAACGAATAATTTCAGTGCGAACTAATTATTCATATTATAATGAATACAATATGTGATAAAATGATGTGATAGACTTTTGTTTTTATGGAAATCCATCCATGTTTTGTGCAGTATTACTGTTATTGGGTTGATCCCATGTCATAATGAGGGTTATATATTCGTAACACACTTTCAATTCTTCACAATCAGTATTAGTGGGGTTTTTTCACAATGGCCAACTTCCATTGAAATGGTTTTAATCATGTTACATGCGTACTTGTGATCAGAGAAATGTCAATTTTTGTTTATCTAAACTTTGTTTACAACTGATATTTATTGTAATATTCATCTATCAGATATTTTAAACACTATATTTAAAATTTTAATTTCTTTGCAAATCTATTTCTTTGCTGTGTGTACATGACTTTGGAATTAATGTTTGTATCTGTTTATGTTGCATGCAGAGTTTTACTAAAATATATTTTCCTCCTTTGGTTCGAAAATATTTCTCACAGGGGCTTTCAGTTTAAATTTTCATAACAGTTTGATAACCATGACTCTTAATTTTGAGTTGACAATGTTTTTGCAAATAATGCTTTTAAACTTGTTTTTAGTATCTTTTTTTTTGTGGTAGATCTGTACATTTAACAAAAGAAACAGATAATCTTTCATTTAAATTTTTCAAGTGCTCTTTGTTTTAAGCAGATTTACATTTTGTACAAATTCTTTCTCAATATGGTGTAAATGGTTTTGATTTATACTTACCTTGTACATCAAGTTTTATATTTTCATTGAAATAATTAATGTGTATAAATATATCTGAATGTTGTTTTTATCTGTGTTGTCATAGGCTTATCAATAAACATTATTAAAGTTTTAATACATTTTGCTATGGTATCTTTTAGCTTTCTCAATTATGTTATATATAAAACAAACATTGATGGTCTTAAAAAAAATTCTTTTAGTCCAATATTGGCCTTTTAATTTCCTGTTGATAAACCAGACACAGGGACCGGCACAATTTTCTTTAACCAACAGTATACATATATATCATGAAATTATAATATGTATATGTATACTGTTAGTGGTTAAAAAATTTCATGCCAGGTCCCTGTGAAACCAGAGGTATCTTGGCGCCAACAAAAAATGATCTATGTCTGACAATGGAAAGAGGAATCTTTTCTCTGCTTTTCAAACTTTTACTACATGTGAAATATGATAAAGACCCTTTCAGTACTTTCCGAGATATATAGCAGTAACAAACAATTTTCAAAATCCAAGATGGCTACCTGTCAACCATCTTGTTGACTGATCGGTCTCAAGATCCAGTATGCACATTTAAGGTCCTAGGGGAACCTGCACATGAAATTTGAGATAGATCCCTTTCAGCACTTTCTGAGAAATAGTGGTAACAAACTTAAATCATCAAAATCCAAGATGGCGGCTTGTCCACCATCTTGTTCACTCATCAGTTTCAAAATGCAATATGCACAACTATGGACCTAGGGGAACCTGCACATGTAATTTGAGACAGATCTCTTCAGTACTTTCTGAGAAGTAGCGGTAACAAAAATTGTAGACTGAGAGACGGAATGATGATGGTGGGCTAAAAATCAAAAGCTGTTTCAGAAAGGTAGAGGGCCTTAATAATGGAAAATTTTAAGAGAAGATTGGTTAAACTTTTGTATATGTTCATTCAAGATCATATTACAGAAGCTTGCAGAACTTCTAATCCTCCAAACCCTGATGTCTTTTGGACGTTGTGGTCCAATCTGAGGCCCAAAAGTTGAAACTCTTCTGTTGATAAGTTAAACTAAGCCGTGTGTCAATTCTAGGTCAAAATCTGTTGATGTTTTAACATCAACCATAATTTTCTTAAGGCAAAGTTATTGAACAACACAAAATGATCAGGTGACAAGATTGATTTTGGGGAACAAAAGATACAAAGTTTATTATATTATCACAATTTGGAAAAGTTAAGTAAGGAGAGAAACTCAGAATCACACTTCTTTAAAAATGAAGCCACATTCCATAAGAAAATTCTGAATACTGCATCGAAATCTGTATATATGTGTAGACCATTGCAGATCTGTACCCATCTCCTTGTTTATATTATGTCCAGGTAGAAACTTGAAGGACTATGAAATTGATATACATATGTAGATTGCCCCTCTCCGCGACTTGTAGCAATTTCATCACATTGAACAACGTTTGTTAAGTCCTGGGTAGAACCTCGTAGAGGTGGATAGATGAGAGTTCGTCCTCATCTGGTGACTCCAGTCCATACAGTAGAACGTTGGATTGTTTACACACATCTTTCACATCAATCTCTTTCAGCCATCGAGACAACTTCAAGTTCAGCTGAAAGAACAAAAGAATAAACATATTGTTTAAATGAATTATCATGGTTAATCAATAATACTGTATAATCATATACAGTAAAACCTCTTTTAACTCAAACTACATGGGACCCGATTAAAAGTTTGAGGAATACACAGTATTCAAGAGTCATCCAAGGTTGGTCCTACAGTCAAAAACTATAATCTCAAATTATGATGTATCATACATGCGAATGACATTTGAACTTCTGAGGAGGGATACACAAACAAGAGGATTGACAGAAAGGTATATATAGGAATAAACAAAGATGAATACAGCAAGAGAAGATTGACAGAAGGGCATAGGGATAAACAAAATTGACTACAGCAAGATAAGATTGACAGATGGGTGTAGGGATGGACAAACACGAATACAGCAAGAGAAAATTGACAGACAGATATAGGAATGGGCAAAGATGGATACAGCGAGAGAAGATTGACAGAAGGGTATAGGAATAAACAATCATGTACAGCAAAGGAAGATTGACAGACAGGTATAGGGATAAACAAAGATGGATACAGCAAAGGAAGATTGACAGACAGGTATAGGGATAACAAAGATGGATACAATGAGAAAAATTAAAAGATGGATATTATGGAAAAGCAAACATGAAATAACGAGGGAAAATTGACATATGGGTATAGGGATGAACAAACCAGGAAAGACTGGATGTGAATATAAGAATGAGCAGGAAATGTGGACATAGCAGAGTACACAGTTAACATACCTGCAAACTTTCCAGACTTTCTTCTATACTTGGGACAGTAATTAGCTTCGTTCCTGGTTTCTTTATGTGTTTATACAGTGTCTGCCAAACTCTGTAAGTACACATCACATAATTGATAAATAGGAAGTCTGCTTTTTTTCATAGCCAAAATATTTCAATTAGTGTACACATACCCTCGTGAACAAGAGATCCCAGAGGGATCTTGGCGCCCACCAAAGAAAGATCTATGTCTGACAATGGAAAGAGGGATCTTTTCCCTGCTTTTCAAACTTTTTCAAACACATGACATATAAAATTTGAGACAGATCGCTATAGTACTTTCTAAGAAATAGTGGTAACAAACTTCAACAATGAAATCTAAGATGGCGGCCGGTTGGCCATCTTGTTTACCGATCAGTCCCGAAAGGCATTATGCATCAGTCCTAAAAGGTACTATGCACAACTAGGGTACAAGGGGAACCTACACATAAAATTTGAGAAAGATCCCTTCAGTACTTTCTGAGAAATAGCGGTAACAAACTTTAACAATCAAAATCCAATATGGCCGTCGGTCGGCCATCTTGTTTACCGATCGGTCCCAATTAACAATATGCACAACTAGGGTCCTTGGGGAACCTTCATATGAAATTTGTAAACGATACCTTCAGTACTTTTTGAGAAATAGCGGTAACAAACTTTAACTATCAAAATCCAAGCCATCTTGTTGACCGATCGGTTCCAAAATGCAATATGCACAACTAGGGCCCTAGGGAAACCTATATATGAAATTTGAGAAAGATCCCTTCAGTACTTTTTGAGTAATAGCGGTAACAAACTTTAACTGTCAAAATCCAAGATGGCCACCTGTCGGCCATCTTGTTCACCGATCGGTCCCAAAATGTAATATGCACAACTAGGGTCCTAGGGGAACCTGTATATGAAATTTGAGAAAGATCCCTTCAGCACTTTTTGAGAAATAGCGGTAACAAACTTTAACTATCAAAATCCAAGATGGCCACCTGTCGGCCATCTTGTTGACCGATCGGTCCCAAAATGCAATATGCACAACTAGGGCCCTAGGGGAACCTATATATGAAATTTGAGAAAGATCCCTGCAGTACTTTTTGAGAAATAGCGGTAACAAACTTTAACTATCAAAATCCAAGATGGCTGCCTGTAGGCCATCTTGTTGACCGATCAGTCCCAAAATGCAATATGCACAACTAGAGTCCTAGGGAAACCTGTACATAAAATTTGAGAAAGATCCTTTCAGCACTTTTTGAGAAATAGCGGTAACAAACTTTAACTATCAAAATCCAAGATGGCCGTCTTGTTGACCGATCGGTCCCAAAATGCAATATGCACAACTAGAGTCCTAGGGGAACCTACATATGAAATTTGAGAAAGATCCCTTCAGCACTTTCTGAGAATTAGCGGTAACAAGAATTGTTAACGGACGGACGGACGGACAGACGGACGGAAGGACGGACGGATGACGGACCACGGACGAAAGGCGATTTGAATAGAACAACTAATAAAACATGCATTCTTGCAATACCGGATATGTTAGTTTGAATTCACTTCAGCTGAGATTGAATCTGCTTTTAATTTCAACTACAGGGTAACAAGCACAAATATTTTACGCTAATTCACCAATTTTCTTCCTATGGTCTAGTACACTAAAGAAGCTGCATTATCACTGATCATTTGATACATTTATTGTATTACTCTATTACTCTCCAGAATACACTGAAAAACATATTACTCCTTTACTTACTGTCTCTGAACTTTGATGTCCATGAAGAATTCAAAAACGTTATTCATGATTATTACATCAACTGAAAATTAAAGAGAACTGTTGGTATAGTTATTCAAGTAAAAGTGTTAATAACGATTACTTGAATACTCTGTATTGTTTTGAAATAAAAATATGGTCTAGTCCAAGTCTATTATGTCATTTAAACTCTTTACAGAGTAAATAATAAAATCTTGTTTCATCTTATTCTTTAAACAAAAGTTGAGATATAGAAGGCCTAGATTAGGGCATAGATGTAAAATTAAACAAGAGGCCCAGAGAGCCTGTATCGCTCACCTGGTTTGTAATGCCAAGTAATATTCTGAAGGAATTATAATATTAACCTCTAAATCCCCTATTGGGCCCCGCCCCTCCTGCCCCCGGGGGACCAGAGCCAAAATTTATACAAGGTCTGTTCCTCTTCCCCCAAGGATTTTCATGGCCAAATTTGTACAAATTCTGTTCCCCTTCCCCCAAGGATGTTTGTGGCCAAATTTGGTTACAATCCATGCAGAACTCTAGGAAAAGTAGCGATTTATAGGATTTACCTCTATTTCCCCTATTGGGTCCCGCCCCTCCTGCCCCCGGGGGGTCAGAGCCAAAATTTATACAAGTTCTGTTCCCCCTCCCCCAAGGTTGTTTGTGGCCAAATTATTTACAATCCATGCAGAACTCTATGACTAGTAGCGATTTAAAGGATTTACCTCTAATTCCCCTATTGGGCCCTGCCCCTCCTGCCCCCAGGAGGTCAGAGCCAAAATTTATACAAGTTCTGTTCCCCCTCCCCCAAGGATGTTTGTGGCCAAATTTGGTTACATTCCATTCAGAACTCTATGACTAGTAGCGATTTAAAGGATTTACCTCTATTTCCCCTATTGGGCCCCGCCCCTCCTGCCCCCGAGGGAGCAGAGCCAAAATTTATACAAGTTCTTTTCCCCTTCCCCGAAGGATGTTTGTGGCCAAATTTGGTAACAATCCATGCAGAACTCTAGGACAAGTAGCGATTTATAGGATTTACCTCTATTTCCCATATTGGGCCCCGCCCCTCCTGCCCCCGGGGGGTCAGAGCCAAAATTTATACAAGTTCTGTTCCCCCTCCCCCAAGGGTGTTTGTGGCCAAATTTGGTTACAATCCTTGCAGAACCTATGACTAGTAGCGATTTTAAGGAAATGTTGACGGACAGACAGACAGACGGACGGACGGACGGACGGACGGACAACGGACGCCGCGCCATGACATAAGCTTCGGGCCAGGTGAGCTAATAATGATGCCTGGATACATGTTTTTGATTTTTCCTTAGCATGGTACTTACACTCTTGCAGCTGCTGAAGATAATTCATTATGTTTTTGTGCAAAATCTACAAAAACAATGAAAATTGATCAAATTTGTAGAGGGCCTTAAAATCTTTCAAACTTTGAAGTGTTTGTTTTGTTCAAATTTTGGATTCAAACAAGTTTTTTTTAATTTTAGCATTTGGCCTGACATTCTGGCCCCTGGTAGTCAGCCAGGACCAATATGGATATGATGTTAAAATGCTATCTCAGACTAATAATTCTAACCAAGTTTGACTCATTTCCCATGAAAATTGAGCAAATGATGCTAATAAATATGTTTTTCCTATATAAACTTGGCAAATTTGATCCCCTCCCCAGTGGACAATCTGAGACCCAAAGACCATGAAATTCACAATTCTATCAGCTCACTATCGAGCATAAACATACACCCCTATGACAGAAACCTCCATCTTTAAAACTAACATTGTAACTCGCCAGCAGAAAGTAATGACTACCCAAATATTTACCTGTATTCTATCTGAAAATCCATATTTGTCAACCATCTTTTGTTGTAGTTCACAGAAGCTTTTGTCCAATTCCACACCTACTATTCTACTAGCATCGCTGTAAAGATGTGCCTACAAAAGTAATGTTACATAAATATCAGCTCAATTTCTTATAAACTGAATTTATATATCACAAGTTTTGCTGTAGCAATTTGTGATAAGTTAGCACAAAGGAATGGATGGATATGAAGCATGATTAAATTTTTCATGAAATTAATATTTCCATCCCTTACAGGAATAAGAGGAATATCTCTTCAAAATTATATGTATTCAAATATAGATATGACTTTTCTTCTTCTTACTATATTAATATGTTTAACTCCAAGAGTTATTTTTTTCTGTTCTGCTTGCAGTAAATAAAATCAAGCTGAAGATTACTGAGATAACAGCCTTACTGCGTACAGTACTGCGCCTGTCCTTGATCCAATGTCTAGCACAGATTTCCCACCAAGGCTAGGCAGAAGGTGGCAGAAAATGTATTTAATCTGTTTCACTGATGCAGAGTGAGTAATAAAAGCTGAAACATAATCAAAGGTTTTTCTTCCAAATTCAGTAAAATCACAAATGAAAACAGTTTGAATTATCACAATCTGTTATGGCTTTTATTTGGTTCTTATATATAAATGAATGTAAAATCACATGCTAAGATTGCCTTGACAAATAGTTTTATCTTATGAATCAATGACTTTTGCATGAAGATAAAAGTTGTTATGTTGTAAGTTTAATTAGGCCGAAACAAAAGCTATTTAGGGTTATATTGGCAAAACAAGAGGCCCAGAGGGCCTGTATCGCTCACCTGGTTTGTAATGCCAAGTAATGTACTGAATACAAGTTCATTGTTTCTTTTCTGAAGGAATTTGAATATTTACCTCTAATTCCCCTATTGGGCCCCACTTTTTCTGCTCCAGGGGGTCAAAGCCAAAATTTATACAAATTCTGTTAACCCCAAGGATGTTTCTGGCCAAATTTGGGTGGTACAATCCATACAGAACTCTAGGACAAGTAGCGATTTATAGGTTTTACCTCTATTCCCCCATTGGGCCCCACCCCTCCTGCCCCTGGGGGGTCAGAGCCAAAATTTATACAAGTTCTGTTCCCCCTCCCCCAAGGATGTTTGTGGCCAAATTTGGTTACAATTTATGCAGAACTCTATGACTAGTAGCGATTTAAAGGAAATGTTGACGGACAGACGGACGGACGGACAACAGACGGATGGCAACTGATGGCAACGCGCCATGGCATAAGCTCACCGGCCCTTTGGGCCAGGTGAGCTAAAAATTGTAGAAAAGTGGGGAAAAAAATAGGGCCGAGGGTAAAAAATTAGGGTCTGTTGGGTAACCCTAAACAGACATTTTTTTTTTTTTGGCCTTATCACACTTGAAATCTTGGTATTTTGTATAAACTTGAGAAGCACTAAACATTAGGTACAAACTTAGTGGACTGATCTCCTTAGAGCCACATTGTTCACAATAGTTCCTCCTCATCTTCCCCTCATCACAAAGATTGTCAATGACATCCTCATCGTACAAGAAGGCGTCAACATGAACAGTGGTAGAAGGATCACAGTCAGAATTCTAAAAATAGTACAAATATATTAGATCAACTTAACTGTGACACTGATAATTAATTAACTCAATTTTGGCACTTATATAATGTTACTCTGTAAATGATTATCATATGGATAGATAACTTTGCACATAGATTGAATATAACGTCATCATTATTGAATACTAACGGGTCCAGTCTTAGGTGTAAGGATGCGCTCTGTGGAAGAGGTTGCATTGACTGGTAACATCTCCCTCATCTCCTCTCGTATCGTGTCCAGGATAATGTCTGAATTCTTTCTACACTCCTTCCCAGCCTTTTCACATAAACCTAAGGAGCATCATTAGGCAATGTTTACAAGTTTTAATATTCAAAGTATCATTTAACAAGAGGCCCAGAGGGCCTGCATCGCTCACCTGGTTTGTAATGCCAAGTAATGTTCTGGATACAGGTTCATTGTTTCTTTTCTGAAGGAATTTGAATATTTACCTCTAATTCCCTATTGGGCCTCGCCCCACCTGCCCCCGGGGGGTCAGAGCCAAAATTAATACAAGTTCTGTTCCCCTTCCCCCAAGATGTTTGTGGCCAAATTTGGTCACATTCCATGCAGAACCCTAGGACGAATAGCGATTTATAGGATTTACCTCTAATTCCCCTCTTGGGCCCCGCCCCTGTTGCCCCCAGGGGGTCAAAGCCAAAATTTATACAAGTTCTGTTCCTCTTCCCCCAAGGATATAAGATGCCAATTTTGGTGACAATCCATGCAGAACTCTAGGACAAGTAGCTATTTATAGGATTTACCTTGATTTCCCCTATTGGGCCCTGCCCCTCCTGCTCCTGGGGGGTCAGAGCCAAAATTTATTTAAGTTCTGTTCCCCTTCCCCCAAGGATGTTTGTGGCCAAATTTGGTTACAATCCATGCAGAACTCTAGGACAAGCAGCAATTTATAGAATTTACCTTGATTTCCCTTATTGAGCCCCACCCCTCCTGCCCCCAGGGGGTCAGAGCCAAAATTTATACAAACTCTATTCCCCTTCTCCAAAGGATGTTTGTAGCCAAATTTGGTTACCATCCATGAAGAACTCTAGGACAAGTAGCGATTTATAGGATTTACCTCTATTTCCCCTATTAGGCCCAGCCCCTCCTGCCCCCAGGGGGTCAGAGCCAAAATTTATGTTCTGTTTCCCTTCCCCAAAGGATGTTTGTGGACAAATTTGGTTACAATCCATGAAAAACTCTAGGGACAAGTAACGATTTATAGGATTTACCTCTTTTTCACCTATTAGGCTCCGGCCCTCCTGCCCCGGGGGGTCAGAGCCAAAATCTATACAAGTTCTGTTCCCCTTCCCCCAAGGATGTTTTGTGGCCAATTTTGGTTACAATCCATGCAGAACTCTAGGACAAGAGTAGCGATTTAAAGGAAATGTTGACAGACAGACGACGGACGCCGCGCCATGACATAAGCTCACCGGCCCCTTCGGGCCAGGTAAGCTAAAAATATAAAAGATGTATTTTACTAGCTCATAAGGCTATGAGCATGCATCAATCAACACATTTTACTAACTGCATGATTGCGTTTACTATTCTTGCACTTAATATATTTACTAATATTATTTGCTTGTTGTATCAACAATATTGAAGCATATTTTCATTCTCTTCATTGAAGTTCACAATATGATTAAAATACAACAGGGGATCGGTAACAGCTTTATTTTCAAATACAGTTTCTGTTCTTATATAAAAGGATTGTTATATCAAAGGAGTGTGTTGGCCCAGTTTGAAGGATGTCTCCAAGACAACCAAATCACCTTGGTTCAATGGGTGTTTTGTTAATGCTTGTGTAAAGGAAGGATAAATTCATTATAACAACTCTTTATCATAGATAATACATATTTACAATATTTAAGTACAAAATCAAGAAAGACGACAACATACTGTAGGCCTAGCTTTGTATTCCTATTCCGAGACCAACACCCCATTCCTGTATACCTACAGTATAACTACCAGAATGCCCAAAACCCATCCCAGCATACTTCTATAAAACCACAACTAACCGGAAATATTACTAATATTCAACAAATCGAGTGTCCTATGTTATATTCTAGAAGTAGAAGAGGGCAACCTGAGTTAGGCTCGGAATATAAGAGTCTCGAGGAATTTCCAATAAGGTATTAGAAACTGTTATTGCGTACAGTGAATCATGCACAGGTGCCTGGCTTCCTTTTAATGACATGTTGCAGCATACAATATATTAGATAACATGAGACATGTACATAACGTGAAAATGAAACTGAACTAAAACGTGTATGGAACAAGTTGTAAAACGTCATGACATATTACTTTTCGAAATTATAACGGATCCATGCCAAAAATCCGTAACAGAAGACTGTTTGTACATTGGAAAACAGTTTTTGGAACTCCTGTATAGCTTCCGTTGAATCCATTGCAACAGATACAATATTTACTTTCCACACTACCTCGTGTTTTTTAACCGGAAATGCTTAAACACATTTTTAATTTCGGAAATCATGTATGGAGGGTCTTTTTCCGGATTGCATGCAACCAAAATTAAAAAAAAAAAAAAATCCCTCCGACCGACCGACACTATTTTTTTGCCAAATGTAACCCTAAACAGACATATAATTTTTTTAAACCTAATCTAATTTCATTAAGAGCTGGTTTGTTTCCGAAATATGTGCACATTTAATGTACTCTTAGACTGAAATTGCCCCTTTAAAATATGGATCCTTGCCTCAATCAGTTACTCGGTACCTAATAGGGGTAAATAATGGTAAGTCCTTTTAAATCGCTCTAGTTATAATTATGAAGTTCTGTATGAACCTATAAAGTAAATGAGGCCAAAACATCCTTAAAGTTAATTGGGAATTACATGATCTCAATTTCGTATAATTATAATCTTGCCTCAGACCCTCACCCCTGGGGCAGGAGGGTGTTATCCAATAGGGTTAAAACAGAGTAATACATTTAAATCGGAACTAAAGTCATAGAGTTCTGCATGGATTGTAACAAAATTTTACACAGAAACATGCTTTTTGCGAAGGGGTACAGAAATTGTATTTAAATCTTGACTCTGACCACCTTGTCGCAGGAAAGCTAGGTGATCAGGTCCAATAGGGAAATAAGAAGTAAATACTTTTAAATCCTTTAGAAAAGAAATAATGAAAAAGTAAATCAGAAATTTACTGGCATTACAAATCAGGTGAGTGATACAGGTCCTTTTACGGCATTGCGATTTTATCACCTTTTCTAGGCAACACAAGTAAACACAATGTATCATGTTTCTTAGTCAGGTCGATCAAGTATGTCGCAGTTCTGCATTTTTGCATATGGGATTATATATTAAAATTGAATATCCTTGTTTCTTGATATATACCAGTTTATTTGAGTGATGTGAATACTGGATAGTGTTTCACAGGTGCGAACATCAGACAAACTGGCAAAACCATATGTGATATTTTATTTGAGAAAGAATTTAAAAATAAATTCAAACACATAAAATATATCTGATGATTGGCAACATCAGGTCATGAAAAAGTGAAGCTGTCTGTGTTTTTGAAAGGTTCTTGTTTTAATGATATTATAAATGATATTCATCATTTGAAACAATAATTAGTGTTTTAATAATTGTAATATAAGTTTGGGGTTCTATTGTACAATGTTAACCATAGGCATTTACTGGTTAGAGCATGTAATGTAGGATTTTTTAGGGTAACTCCGCCCACTAATTAATTGTTTAGCCAATCAAAGTCTAACTTATAATTAATTGAAAGTATATGGGATAAATGAGAAGAGTGTGTTAAGTTTGAGAGAGAGAGTGGACCACAGAGTGAATGGAGGTGCTGGCCTGAGAGGACCCATGGACATTAGACCAATTTATAGTATGGTCAGCACCCCAATTTATACTGTTGTAATATGTGTTTGAAATGACAATACGGACAATACATTTCAGAAGAGGAATTTTATGGTGTTTCGTTAATCATCAAACAAACAAGCAGTTCACCAAGTGGGTTGACCCAACACAGAGGTTCAGAAGGGTGGTGGCTTATGCGATTATTCATTTGGCTAATTCCCCCAAAATGAATAGCCGCATTCTGAATGGACCTCCAAACTATAGGAAAGGGGAAAAATCCCAAAACCCCAGCAAAGCCATTGGTGACAATCATCTTTAAATGAATGGCGCTAGTGATGCTATGTAATTTGACCTATTACTATGAGTTTTCGAAAGTAATTCCAACAACCAAGTAATGAGACAACCAACAATGTACATTCAATCATATTAAAAGTTTAATATCAAACAAAGCCATTAGAATGCAAAAACAAATTACTCCATTCATCACAAATCAATATCGGTATATCACAGAAAAACAGGTAAATTATTGATAAAAGATTAGAGATTAACCCTTGGTTGATAACATACAGCTGTTTGATGGTAATGATAGTTGAAACAAGTTTGTACAAAAGAAAGATAAATGGAAATGACACAAAAAGGGGTCATACAGAAGATCTATACTTTCTCCAATTAAATTAAGTCAAGGTCATCTAAAGAAGGAAAATGTATAGCATAATATTCACTTGTACTATGCTCATATCCATTATCAAGGTTTGGAAATTTTAATAGTGACAAGTTTTTTAGTACATCACTGCTGTGCATGTCAATGAATGTTAAGAATGGAATTATCTTCTTGATTGATCTAGTTTAATAAGTTTAACATCCTACAGATCATTTAACAACAGCCTCCCATGTGTGCAATTAGTTCGCTAAACCTGCCATATTATTAGGTTTTTTTTTATTAGGCAAATTTTTTTCTAAAAAGCCTAAATAATATAGGCAGGTTAGTGGACTAGTGTGGCAATGTGTGAGTCTGTATGTTTTGGAGGCTGTGTATATTGTGTGTTTGTGTGTGAATGTCTGTATGTTTGGGAGGCTGTGGTATATTCGTGTTGTGTTTTCTTGTAAATAGTGAACTCTTCCCCTTCTTTGGTAACTTCATATTCAAAGCACATGCTCTTTAAAAGCTAAGGTCATTACATTAATAGAATGGCATGGGGTTTATTTTATGGTTGACTGGTCTTAATGCCCCTAAGGCGAACCTACAGTAAAATTTGTGAGAGATCCCTTTAGTACTTTCTGAGAAATAGCAGTAACAAACTTTAACTATCAAAATCCAAGATGGCTGCCTTGCAGCCATTTTGTTGACCGTTCGGTCTCAAAATGCAATATGCACAATAAGGGCCCTAGGAGAAACCTAACTTTCTGAGAAAGAGCGGTTTATTATTAATAATGCCTTTGACAATCTTTTGTTCCTTATACTGTATGACAGCATCTCTCATAGAGATTGGCACATGAACACATGACCAATGTTTACAGTATTATGTTCATACATGTATAACGACACTCAGCTTAATCATACCATCTCTGCAGTATGCAGTGTGCAATATACTAAACAGTAATGATAATATATTGGATGAGACATGTAATAAATATATATACACAAAATATATTTATGCTGAAAACACCTTTTAAACCTGCACTATCAGGAATCAGTAAAAATCTACGACACTAGAAGCACTAAACCTTAGAAAAAGTTCATGGGAATGATCAATATGGTATTTCATATAAGCCCATGTTTTCTTTGTCCGGATATTGAACATAAACCTATTAGGTGCATAGTGTAGGCCAAAGGAAACTTGAGCTACTGTCGTAGTGTAATTATGTGATGCGTTGAAACCAGTTTATCTTCCCTTCCTCCTGGATCTGACGTGGGGTAATACCGGGTCAATCGCTGTCTGTACAAGACTGCGGGCAAGGTCTGGCAACAGTTCCTGTAAGATTTAGCAATTACAGAATCCTATATTTTTTGACAAAATTTTCATATTGTAATTATTTGTGTAAAGATTTTATTTTTTAAAATACTCACAGTCGTGTGACATTTTTAAAATCATGGCTGTTTTCGATTATACGGTTAGACTGGTGGACTAGTTTTGTCGTTTATTAATTAAAAATGGACCTGGAGATTTTTTATTGTTTCCAGATGAGCCTGTGACAAAAGCCGTCACAGGCTGTATCAAACTACAGGTTCCGTTAGGTTGTATACTTGAAATCATGATTTAACCAACGGTCGAACCGGTTGTTCGCGAATAAACGA